>JAKTVF010000257.1:0-12991 GCA_030557055.1 Candida tetrigidarum | reverse complement strand
GGTTCTTCTTCGACGGAGAAGGTGATGTTGACACCGTATTCTTCTTCGTATTTCTTCAAGGTGGCGACCATGACTTCTGGACGGTAGTTGACGGCCAAGACAATGTCGGTGACACCAGCAGCAGCCAAAGCTTCGATTTGGTGTAAAATCATAGGTCTGTTACCGAACTCAACCAAAGGCTTTGGTAAGGTCAAAGTTAATGGTCTCAATCTGGTACCGTAACCGCCGACTAAAATTAATCCTTTCATTATGTGTGTATGTGTGTGTGTGTGTGTTATGTGTGTGGGTTGAAGTTTTTATGTTCAAAGAGGGAAAGAAAGAAATTTAAAAAGAAGAAAAAACTTCAAGATGTGAAGAAATTGTCGAGTTTATAAGGGGAAAAAAAAGAAAATAGAAAAAAAAAAACGAAAACTAAAAACAGAAAACAGAAAACAAAAAGCTAAAAAACAACGTGGCTACAGTGCTAAAAAAACAAAAAAACAAAAAAAAATTTTTCAAGACCGTGTATTTTTTTTTTCCGGCACGGTGTGTGCCTAATAATAGAAACGCGTGTTTTTGTGGCTTCAGGGGGCGTGTGTGCTGAACGAAGAATACAAAAAGGGGAAAGTAACCAGCGAGGAGAGGTGTTTGTGGATAAGTGAACGTGGGTGGTATATGAGAGGTAGAGGAGGGGAGGGGAGGAGATAATAAGGGATGGATAATAAAAGCAAATCATCACGATCGTGGTGGTATCACATTCTTTGTTGTTACAAAGGGATCTGGTGTTTCATAATTTTTTTTTTGCGCTCTTGTAAAACAATAATTTCATGAAGGTTTAGTATGAATTTGTAAATAAAAAAAAATATCTCGAGGGATGTCTGGATTAAAGGTGGGGAAGGTAGCAGATGGATGGAGAGGGGAACAAAGTGGTAGAGTCCGAGCTGGAATGGGATAAGTAGCATAATTGCCAATACAATAAGGGTACCTTAGTTCACGATGACCACATTAAACACAACAATTAATAGAATCATCTTGATATGGGGTTCTTTCTTATACAAAATTCGAGCCAGCGACATTCTTGGTTACTTGAATATTGCAAAAAAATGTCCCATGTCGCAGAACTTATCGATACAACCACGTTCGTGTAAGTGTAGTACGTACTGTTGCACCTCTTATCACGTTCAAGAAATATATACTTATATATATCCCTCCCCACGTTTATTCTCCTAATTAATCAACAATTGACACCACTACCAAAATTCCTTTTTACTCAGCACTCCTTGAATTAGCACAATGGTTACCACCACCGCTACTGCTTCTGGTAATTCACAACTGGAGAAAGCAAGACAATTAGATGAGTTACTCGAAATCCCAGGAAACAAGAACAAAATATGCAAAGAGTACAAGACAAAGAACCCTGAGCATGGGAAGATATTATCCTGATATTGGAAGGCATATCTAGTCATGAGATTGGTAAAATATATATCTTCAAGACAAAGTTACGTTCGTCGTGGAAGAAAAGAAATATGAGATCAGCAGAACCTCAAACTACTATGAGCACCTTGTTGTGTGTGAACTTACCCACCCAGGAGGCACCTTCTCCAATGCTCCGGTGGTAAATGAATTTTTCCATTTGCATTCAGATGAAGGTGCACAATGGATGGTGGATAATATCACAGAGCCAGAACTCAACCAACCAATTGATTGCCATATCTTCATGGAGGAGAAAGTGGGGGTGAAAGATAGTATATTCGCCAGACCAGAAGGTACTATTGAAAAGACATTCTTCTTAGTTGGTTTCAATGGCGACGATACCCCACACCAAACAAAGCACTACTTGCCAGAATTCAGATTGGAGATAGTTAGCACTTTCACCCATTGTACTTATTGTTACAAGGTAGGACATACAAATTGTAAGACAGGTTAGCAATGTTTACAGTGAAAAATCATGAAAACAATTCTACAAGAGAAAACAATCAAGAAGGGTATTGGAACTACCGAAATGAGTTCATCTTATCAAAGAATTTGCAAGAATACTAGCATGTCAGGTCCTGATTCTAGAGTAATTGGCAGGTAGATTCATAGGTACAAGACGTACAAAGTATCGACCATCTATTGGTGGATCTCCCTTTTTAATTCTTCCCAAAGTCAACCCTACCTCTACTTTAATTGGGATCCTATTATCAGTCATATATGAAAACTCACATTTATTCTATAAAGAAACAACACTTTACACAAACTCTGTAGATAACTTTATTCGTCTTTGACCTTCCCGGGTGACAGTTTCTACCACTTACTCTTGTTGAATTCGATTATGAGATCTCATGACGACTTTTTTTGTTGTATCTGAATATTCGTTAAACTTCCCCTCGGCTGTTATCGATTCAAAGTTGGGTTTGGCAGATAAGTCATAATACAACGTATCCATATCTTCCTTGTTCATTGAATCTCCCAATATTTTGACCACCTTGATGCTATCACCAAGAACAACCCCTCTTTCCTTCCACAAAGGTCTAAACCACGAGTACAACTTATTGGAAGACAAGTTTATGAACTCAAGGTTGTTTAATTTTCCTTCACAGGATCTCAAATCATTTGACGATATATCTAACCAGACCAATGATTGGGGAAACCAAGCGGCGTTAAAATGATACATCAGATTACCATTCATTTTTAACCGTTTTAGATTTGTGCAATTCAAAAAGTTCAGATTCTTGAGCCAATCATCATGCACATTGTTTTCACCCACATTGAGAATCCGTAACTTTGTTGGAAATACTGCGGATTGATCATAGCGACCTATTGAGTTACGCTGTATTGATAAAAACATTAAACCATCTGGGAACCCATCAAAACCCTTTAGGTTGTTATCGTCGATTACCAACTTTTCCAATGTTCTTGGAAGGTTAATGGAAATCTTTGAAATCAGATTATTCGAAAGGTCCAACTCTTTAACACTATTGGGGATGACAAACGACTCGTTGGTTAATTCAGTAAGTTTATTACCCTTTAGAGACAAGTACAAAAGTCCCTTCGCTGTTACTTGCACTTGACGAAGTTGGCAATCCTCTATCACCAACCGTCTCAAAGAGTCTGCAAGATCATAACAAAAGGTATTTCCAGTAGGGTTTTGTTTAATCACAAGCTCTTGAAGGTGGACTAAATTGGCCAATTGGTCGAATTCAAACTTTGAAGTATCGTTTATGGTTAATTTGGTCAAAGTCGTGGGAATATCCCCAACCATGATCAATCTCCGGACATGTTGAAGGTGTAACTCCTTCAAATGCTTAAAATTGCTCATTTCAAAATCAACAATTGTTGCCTTGTCATTTGTGGTGGTTCCATATATTTCCAAAATTTTTAAATCGCTTGGTAATGTATATCTGGATCTGGTTTCTGGTCTTGCTGCAAGATATTGACTCCTTGAAGGCAGAGTACCATAAGCAAGAAGTGCAGAAACGGCGAGATATGATTGTAATGACAGGGGTAAATCCATCTTCATATTCGGAATATCTGTCAATGAATTCCACGGCAGGGTAATACTATAGGTAGTTAGCTTTGGACACATCGTTGATACATTTCCGAAAATCATACCTGGCACTGGAACTGATAATTCTTCTAAAGAATTGGGTACAATCCATGTAGTTGACCTATAGTCTTCAAGTTCCAATGCTAAATATTTGAGTTCAGTTAAATGAGAGATGTCAAAAACCCCTGATTCAGGTTCCAAGCCTTCAGACTCGGGCGAACGTAATACTAGCTGTCGCAAACCTTTGGGAAAGTCTAGTTTCTCTGCATCCACTTGCGGTACAATGAAATCCACGTGAAGCTCTCTTACACTTTTTGGAATAAATCCAAGTTCTAGGAAATCTACCCATTGAGTTATTTTTAAGACTTCCAAGTTGGTGAAATGCTGTGAAAACAACACCTCCAAATTGAAGTCCTTGTATTTCCAACATTCCAAAACTCTAACATTCTTGGTTAATTCGGTAGGAAGCTGATCAATATAAGCTCTTTTAGACGGATCACCTTCATGTGTTGCAGTTATGGTATCAACCTTGAACGGAGTTTGTTGATAAAATTCGGTAAACTTCTCGACATGGCGGGGCGTAAAACTGCGAGTAGTAAAATGGAATTCTATATTTCCCTTTTCGAGGTATTGTGGGTGTGACTTGATTATTCTAACTGCATAGAGGGGATCGTAAATCGCCAATTTTTTGGGATGTATAAATGGATGTGATTTGATTAGTTCTAAGTAATCATTACAGGACATGCGGTGGACATACTCGTCAAGAAAGACTCTTTCATTTATATAAAGATCTGTAGTGTCGAAAATAGCTACCGAGGAGTACAATTCCTGCAACGCGTAGTCTCCAAACACTGAGATGTCGACAAGTTTTGTCAACGCATCTTTATCACAAAAACTAACAATGAGTTGGATGATTTCCAATGGTATATCCTGGGGGAAGGTCATGTTGTGGGCGTGTGTGGTTAAAGGAAAATTCAAGGGACGAAAAAAAATAAGAAAGAAAAAAAAGCGAGATGTTATCACAGGACTGACTTCACTTATGTCCAAGTGCGGGTATTTGTCAGTTCTGCGACACGCGACATTTTCCATGGTTTACTGGAAATTGTATATGTCGCTAGCTGAATTGGCTTTAAGTTAAGATTATGATATAATTATTAATAGAGAGTTTTATGAGATGATTTCGGTTTTATTTATGTTAAAAGGAATGTGTATTTAAGGATTGCATTCCCTTTCATTTTATAATATTTAAGGTATATTGGAATTATCGAAATATATGAATTATTGATTGATATTAAAGAATCACAAGTGTCATAAGTCTTAAATGAAAACTAAGGATAGTTGATACCACTCGTGGTGAGTAAAGGGATTCAGAGACTTAGCATTCATGCTAAGTGACTGGGATATAGTGTTATTTAATGGCAGGGCACAGTAGCAGAGATTTGTCTAATTGGCTCACCCCTGCGTGTCTATTTGTTTCAAATGAAGAAAAAATGTGACAGAGCCGGAAGAATTTTTTTTTTTTTTCGCCCTCATGAATTATTTTTATTTTTAACACCAACACCATCAATTTACATGTCTGGGGTTTTCGATACCAACACAACCAATGCATCACCATCATACCCCAAATGACTTCCATCCATGATTTACCAATAGAGATTCTCCAAATCATTTTTAGTTATTGTTCAAGAAGGGAATTGAAGAAACTTGTCGATATCCCTGTGCTTGGGGATTACGCGTTACATTCATTTTACTTTACGGTGCATATTTCACTGGATCCAAGACTTTATTGGGATGATAAGGTGTTTCTTGATGAGTATAGCACCCGTATGTCTTCTTCCGACTACTTGAATTTAATCAAATCATACCCATTTATATATCCCAAAAAATTGCTGTTCAGGGACCCACTCGATGCAGTTAAGATAATTCGCTCACATCCAGAATATGTTAAGAATGTCAAGATAGAACTTGAGCTTTGTGATCGCATTCTTACCCAAGAGCATTTGGAGAAGTTTGTTAAAATTTATCGGCATGCTCCATTCAATGTTGAATCGGTAAATGTAACACGTAAAAGTTACCATGAACGACCAAGAGATGTCTATCTTCTCCCTAAAGAATTAACAAAGAACGTTAGATCATTGACTTTGACGCACCACACGATTAATAACTTGGGACTATTTTTTTCTGAACATTTCATTAACTTGGAAGTTTTGAAAACAGATCAATTCGTTAATTGTTCGGACCTTAAATTCCTACCAAGAAACTTGCGGAAACTTGACATCCACTTAAATTTACCCGACGATGAAGAGATAAAACTAGACCTTCCCGAAAGTTTACAACACTTAGAAATACATTCGGCTGATGCTGAGGATGGGTATGACGAGGAGGAGGAGGATGAGGCTGAATTCATAAATCATGAATCAGGTATTTTTGATATCTCAAACTTCACTACACTTCAACGTTTAATATTAGAAATCAATCAATACACACACACTAAATGGATTATTCCTAGCTCATTAAGAGAACTAGCAGTTCCAAAGCCAGATATGATAGTTGGAAGTGTTTCAGAGTTATGCCCAAAGTTAATTAACTATAGGATTACATTGCTGTCGGATTCATTTCCTGAGATTCCCAGTCGGGGGTTGGATTTGCCACTGTCATTACGATCATATCGCACTAGAGCAGGACTCCTTGGTTGTGGTAAAAAGTTATCGAAGAAGAAATATCTTGCATCAAGCCTAGAAACTAGATCTAGATATAAATTGCCAAGTGATTTAAAGCGTTTGGCAATATCAGGAATGTGGTATTCTTCAATAGTAACAATTGTTGATTTTGAAATTAGTAATTTTAAGAATTTGGTGGAGTTACACCTTATACATGTCTCAAGGTTGAGGTTATTTGGAAAAATTCCAATATCTTTGACAAAATTAACCATAGTTAGTACCCCGCATTTTGAATTAAGTCTGTTGGTCAATTTATGTAATCTTGAGGAACTTGTGATTAGAGAAAATGACAATAGAAGTCAGTTGTTTTACGATCTTCCGCAATCATTGAGAAGGTTAGTGATAGAGGATTGTCACCTTCGCAAAATTCACATAATAGCTGACGGTCTCTTGTACTTGTCACTAAAGAATAATAGACTTACTAATCTAATCAAGGAGACGTTTGTAATCCCAGATTGTATCAGAGAGTTGGACCTTTCGAGGAATCAGATTTTAAAATTTTCCGTTATGCTTCCTAGTACATTGGAGAAGTTGATATTAGATGATAACAACCTAAGGGGTATCGATGGTTTACCAGAGAATCTAAGATATTTATCAATCCAGCGGAATTCAATTGGTCGTAATGTTCAACCCACTGTATTTCCAACTGGGTTATGGAATCTCAATTTGGGCGAAAACAATATACATGATGATTGGCTCCAGGAACTGAACATATCGAATTGCAAAAATCTAAAACAGTTAAAAGTGAATAGTAATCTGTTATATCACGTTAAATCAAATTGGTTTCCAAACTCATTAATGAGGCTAGATTTAGCAGCCAATGAAATTAGATTTTATGTAGGAATATTAAATAATCTTGAGTTCATAAGATTAGCTAACAATGGTTTGGGTGGTCATTCTATGAATGGGAGAAAGGAGAAGGGTCTTCTTTTTGGTGATAACATTAAAGTGGTGGATCTTAGGTATAATGACATACAAGAACAAGATGTAAAGATGTTGTTTGATGTTTTATCCAGAAAACCCAATTTTGAAGTGTTGATGGTAGATAAGAAGTTAAAACCATATTTAACTAGTTTAAGACCTACAAGAAAGCGACGTCATGATCAAATTGAAGTGTAGTTGAAGTGATGAATGGGTATACTGAGACCGTAGGTCGAAGTTGAATAAATGTACGATTTACTACAAAATTTTTATTGTTGTTTGGTAGACCTCAACTCATCTGCTATTTGTTGTTGAATGACGTGATGTGTCAGATATCCGCACCGATTTTCTATGCGGTTGTCATGGTTGACAACCATCATTGATTGATTCATTTTAGAGAAGTTTATAATTGTGTTTTATTTGTAATATACTATACATTTGCGAATTCCTTGAGCACTCCACTGGTGTATTCTGTAGTATATTTGAAAGTTGATGTGATATTTTTCTTGTAGATTATCCAATTGTAATTATATAGGTGGAGATCAAATAATAGGTTTTCGATATATCACTCGTTTAATGTAATGAGGCGGGGATAGTTTCAATACAAATATATCAATCACTACCATCATTTCTTTAGAACTCTGAGTGGTGAAATCAACCACTAATGGGACTTGATATTATTACTTTCTCTTTGAATATCTTGTTGATATTCAGGAGTAAACTTTCTGGCCTTCTTGCTGTGTTCCCCTGTAGGGTGACCAGTGGATTGACATTTGATACAATACTTTGAATTCATACAGACATATTTGGTATGTCCAACTTTATGACAAGTGGTACAATGGGTAAGATGACTGACTATTTTTAATGTATAGCCTGGCAAATAATGTTTCTTCCTATGGGGAATAGTGTCACCATCAAAACCAATTAAAAAGAATGAATTTTCAAAAGAATTTTCATCTTTTTCCCAACGTGTGTCTTCTTGAATTTTTTTTCCCTTGTAAACACGAAATTTAATTGGGTCATGATTTTCTGGACGAGTAATTAATTTCTTGAATTCATCTGGAAGATTATTCCACTTGTTATGAAAAAATTCATTCAAGTAACCATCAACAGCAAAATGATCAGCTGGATGGATGAGTTCACATACAACAAGATGACTATAATCAGATGAGATATTTTGAACGTCGTATTCATGGTCATCAACAGTGATTTCAAATTCTTTTGGAAGCACCTGGTCCAACAAAGTTCTGACTTGTCTATGTCCAAATGTTTCATAGAATTCATTGAGGTTTTTTGGGATTGTAATCTTGCAATAGTGATGGTTGATCATAGAAATCTCCAAGATGTTTGAATCAGCAAGAAAGATAAACTGCTCCATCGAATCAATGGAAGTTTGTTTTTTCATGATTAACTCGTCATCTATTTCCGGATTTGATTGGAGCAGTTGTAATTCAACATAGGTGGAAGTGATTATCGTTCGAAAGTCAGCAGCAAGTTCGGTAGTTAAACGTGATGTCAAGGCTTCGTGTGCCTTGGTCGACAATTGATTTGGGCAGTCCTCTGGCAAGTTTATTTTGAAAACAATAGTTTTGTTGTTACGTTCGTTGACAGAAATGTCATGGACACAACTCAAGATAAATTCATTGGGTAACTCAATCATTCTATGGATCATGGATTTCCATCTTTTGGGGTTGTTGTGCTTGTATCTATTGCATATTTTGTTTTTTACACATGGTTTGGCAAGTAATTGATTCAACTGGTTTAACTTTTCCTGTAGGGAAATACCAACAGTAGTGGCGTCAGAAGAAGACATGGTTGTGGAGATGTTAAGAATTGAGGTATTGATAAGGGGAGATAGGATAAAATGAAAGTTGGAAATATACAAGTGTATTTATAGACAATCTGTGTGTATACACATGGTAATAGGTGTTTAACACTTTACACAAACATTAAGGAGATCCCCATAATACAGCAAAGGTCATTTTTTTTTTTACTTATAAGAAGTGGAGAAACTAGGGGTACCCACTTTTTTATGTTTTTCTTTCCGTGTGTATAAAAATAGTGGTGTATCTGTGTGTGTTTAATTTTTTTTCCCCACAGATAAATCGATACACACCTAAAATTTGAACACAACGGTTAGTTCTGAGTTGTACATTGATACAAACAATAGAACCAGAAACTCGTTACGGGTTTAAATGAATTGGTGTTGAAAGGGAAGATCAATTATGTGTGGATGGACTACATTTAACATATTAGGATGATTTGTATATAAGTGGTTTTTGCACGTTATTCCCGTTTAGTGGGTTTTACAGTTTGGGTTCTTGTGACATTACGTAAGCCACGACGACATTTGTATTGAAGCACAAAGTGAATTTCTTTTTCTTGTAATTCCGCTTTGGCATCAGTAATTTTGAGAATGGTTAATTCAGTATTCGAAAATTATGCGTGTAATTTTTTTTTTAAAAAAAAAAAGACGTTCAAAGTCATCTCAGTTCCTACCACCAACCAACACAACAACATGGGTTACCTATCCCACAACAGCAATCTCCCCAGCGGACGCAATCAATGACGAGTGCAGGACAGGCAGCAGCGGCTGCTTTGAGAATGCACTCCACACCAATCAAACAGCAACAGCAACCCCAGCAACAATCACCACGACAGACAAGTGCGCAGAGGTATTATACTGGAAGATCCAACTCATTATCTACCGGTAGATCCAACTCTTTGTCTAATGGTAGATCCAATTCATTGAGACTGTATACATACAACCCAAAACCTTCATACACTGTGGGTGTTCCAGTTGGAAGAAGTTACAGTTTGTCTTCCCGTAACAGTTATAGTGGACGTCCAGGTGTAACCTCGCCATTGCAACATGAATTCATCCACGAAGAAGATAATGCAGTATATGAGGAAGATGGGGAAGTTGTCACAACCAAAACCACCAAAGTTGTTGATGCGAATGGAAGAACTACTTCAATTACCACTAAAACCATTAGAACGTTACCTGATGGGTCCAATATCATTGAGACAACCACCAGGAACATATCGCGTCCAACTTCTAGGTTGAATTGTATGTCGTCTATTCCTACTAGCCACAGAGGAGGGGGAGGACCAACACCTGAAGTGAATTTGGGCATGATTGAAGAGTTTGAGAACTTTGACTATTCCAGAACTGATTTAGATACGGAGTTGGATGGAACGGAGAAGTTGAAATTGAACAATGATGATGTGCCGGCATCTCCGAAGCAGTTGGGTGCTGCGTTTTCTCCATCACAAAAGTATGAAAGAACCACTTCATTGAATAGTATGGGTAAACCTAGATCGATATTGAAACACTCCACAGCCCCATTGAAGCAGTCTCCCCCAGAACCTGCCATTGCAAATGGGAATAACAATGTTGGCAGAACATCCCACCAATCACATGACTCTCCACCATCTTCACTTCGATTCAATCCCACGGTGCAGACAAGACAGTTTAGTCCTAAAGAGAGTCAAGTGAAGGTGAAGAAGGAGAAATTGACTGATGAGGAGATCTATGCTGCTGCTTATAGAGCTGCCAATAAGAAAGTTTTTGGTGAAGGAGCTAATGTTGTTGAACCACCAGCACCACAACCACAATCACCAGAGACTGAACCAAAGAGGAGGTCCAAGTATGCGTTCATTCCATTGACTCCTAGAGAGCAAGTAAAACCTGTTCATGCAACATCTCCAGCAGCACCAGCACCAGTACCAGCACCAGTGGTAGAGCAGAAACCTGCAGTTGTGGCAGATACTAGTCCTAAACCACCTAATTATCTTTTGACGATGAGGGATCAACCACAACGTACGTCGAGCAGAAAGGAAAGAGCAAGGGAAGAAAAACGTCAAGCCAAGATCAGGGCCAAGGAAGCCGAAGAGGAAGAGAAGAGAAGAGCCAAGGAGGAAGCGGAAGAAGAAAAGAGAAGGGCGAAAGAGGAAGCCAGATTGGCGAAACAACAAGCTGAAGATGACAAGAGAAGACACAAAGAAGAGGCAAAATTAGCTAAAGAGCAAGAAAAGGCACATAAGAAGAAGAATTTCTTGGACAAATTCATAGGCAGACGCAGAAGTTCGGCTAGTACATATTCAGGTTCGGCAGAAGAGAAGTTTGGAAATGTTGGGAATAGTTCGGAACCAGTTGTTGAAGCAGCTGTTGCAAATCCTGTTGTTGAACTGAATGTTGTTGCAAACCCATCTACCCAGATTCCAACTACCGAACATGCGGTGGTAGAACTGAATGTTGCTGAACATCCTGTTGCTGAACATCCTGTTGCTGAACATCCTGTTGCTGAACATCCTGTTGCTGAACATCCTGTTGCTGAACATCCTGTTGCTGAACATCCTGTTGCGAAGGAGCAAGTTGTTGACCATCCTATTGTTGAACACCCTGTTGTTGAAGAACCAAAACCAACATTAGAGAATGGTGAACACGATTATTCAGAAGGATCCAAAACTGTACAGGGACAAGGTAAGTTCTTTTCAATACTTGATCCCGATGCAGCAAAAGGTACCAGAGAAGATCACCCAATTCCAAATGGAGATTCTATTGTTGAGAAGTCTGTTCCCACCACTACTCCATCTAATCACTTGCCAACCAAAGAAACTGAATATGTTCCACAAATTAATGGACATCATGCAGCTACTACTATGAATAATACACCACACGTTGATGATAATGACGGCACAATCAAAGTAGCTGTTAGTCTTCTGAGATCTGGAAGTTCTCTCCCAGTTCCCACACAGAAGAGTAGTGTTGAAGAAGCACCAATACTGCATGTTCCTGTGCCACACTTGCAGCTGCTTGATGATAATACAGTAGATGTTGAACTAGATAATGTTGATGAGGAGGAGTCTGCTCATGAAGTGGATGGAATAGATGTGATTGATGATTATAGGTCATCCAGTGAACAACCGCAAGTGAAGGAGGAGCCAACAACTGTACCAGTAGTGGATAAACAACCATCAACAGGTAAACCAGTAATTGAATCATCTAATACTAAGTCTGTTGCAGTTCCTAAACCTGTCTCAGTACCACAACCTGTTTCCAAACCACAATCTCTTTCCACACCTCAGCCTGCTTCCGCACCCGAACCTGTTACCAAACCACAATCTGTATCCGTTTCGGAACCTGTCTCTGTTCCAGCACCTGTAGCAGTCCCAGAACCTGTAGCAGTCCCAGAACCTGTAGCAGTCCCAGACGTGACAGAAGAAACAGATGAGTTAGTAGTTGAAAAAAAGGAAAAGGAAGGTAAGAGACAAAGATTCCTTAAATTCTTTGTATTATAATTTGTAATGTGTATACTGAGACCAGATGTCCCGGTAGAATAAATTTAATAAATAATTTGTGTAAAACATTGAAGAAAAAATACCGTGCGCGAGTAATGTTAAAATTGCTTTCTTAAGAAAAAAAAAAAAAAAAATTTGTCAACAACGTTAATAAATGAACCTCTTCAAAAATATAAGACACCTATGAAATATACTATAAAATAATGGTGGGACAGCAATAGAGAAGATTGTTTCCGGATAATTCATCTACCATCTTTCACTACCTGTCGAAGTATCTATGGACCAATTAATGTATCGTCAACTATCACCAACCCATCATAGTAGCACCATCCACTACTTAGTTAAAGTACAGAATCATCCATCATCTACA
Organism: Candida tetrigidarum; assembly: GCA_030557055.1. NCBI lineage: Eukaryota > Fungi > Ascomycota > Pichiomycetes > Serinales > Debaryomycetaceae > Candida > Candida tetrigidarum. The sequence continues at coordinate 168 of JAKTVF010000257.1, read as the reverse complement.
ATCTTTCAATGAATTATCAATATCCAGTTAGAAGATCAACTATCATCGAAAGTACTGGTATTTATTGGTTGAATGGTTATCAGAGTATAGTCTACTCCTTTACCCCTGGATTTAAAAAAAAAAAAAAAAAAAAAACAAAGAGAGATTTCCTAAATAGGAAATGTTAAG
>JAKTVF010000256.1:0-13013 GCA_030557055.1 Candida tetrigidarum | reverse complement strand
GGTACCAACGGTGTTGATTTGTTTGTTCCATGTGGTGGTAGACCAGCTGCCATTGACACCAACAATGTCCATGAATTGATTGATGAAAAAACCGGTAAATCCGTTGTTCCATACTTTGTTGAAGGTGCTAACTTGTTTATTACCCAATCTGCTAAATTGATCTTGGAAAAAGCTGGTATTATTATCTTCAAGGATGCTTCAACCAATAAAGGTGGTGTTACTTCTTCTTCTTTGGAAGTCTTGTCTGCTTTGGCATTTGACGACAAAGGTTTCTTGGAAAACATGTGTGTTGACCCAAATACCGGTGCTAAACCACAATTCTACCAAGAATACGTCAAAGATGTTCAAAAGATCATTGTCCGTAATGCTGAATCTGAATTTGAAGCCTTATGGAAATTGAAAGCTGAAACTAATACTCCATTCACCATTTTATCTGACAAATTGAGTGTTGCCATCAACAAATTGGGTGATGAATTGGCTAACTCTAAGGAATTATGGGAAGATGACATTGAATTTAGAAATGCTGTCTTGTTAGATTCCTTGCCACCATTGTTATTAGAAAAAGTTGGTATTGAAAATGTTTTGTCTAGAGTTCCAGAAGCTTATTTGAAGGCTATTTTTGCAACCCATTTGGCTTCCAAGTTTGTTTACTCAAGAGGTATTGATTCCAACCCTGCTAAATTCTTAGAATTCATAAGTTCTATTAGAAAGGACTTTGTTAAGAAAGATTTGCTTAAATATTAGGAGAGAGAGTTAGAGAAAGAAAGAGAAGTGGTGGTGTCTGATGCATTGATGCATGATAATAATAAATATATATATATAAAAACAATAATCATTAATAATTTATTCTAATAAAAAAATATTCAATCTAAAAACTATTTACAAAAAATAATGTAGCTGCTTTGTAAACCACTACCATTTATACTGATTCTTATTGGTTGTTGCTTTTCGTTGCTTGATTAAACTCTTCAAGTTCTTTTCTAGCTTGTGCTTCATTTCCAAGTCTAGTGGTGATGTAATCCCCTAATAATGCACACCCCATGGTTGAAACTCCAATATAAACACGAACCTTCACGGGAAGTGCCATCCATTTAGCGTACAACGACATTATTGATGTTAACGTTAATGTTGCATAGATAATGAAATCAGGATTTGAATGGTGTTTTTTTTTTTTTTTCCTTTCTTGATCAAACTCTTTTCTATAGACTTCTGGATATCGGCGCGATTTCGAATATTTCACAATTTTTTTTTTTTTTTTCGGATTTACGTTGGAATTGGCATCATCTAATATCACCAAATAAAATGGAAGAAATACCGAATAGTAAACGATACACAGTCACCAAAACAACTCTTCCTCCATGTTGTCTAAGAATCCATCCTCAGGATCCAACTAAGATCATTATTGGAACTTATAAATTAGAAGATAATGGCACTCGTCATGGATCACTAGATTATTATTCCTATATTGATGAAACACTTACATTGATATCAAGTATACCCGTTAAAGAAGGAGCTATCCTTGATGTGAAGTTCAGTCCCTATGATAGTAATTTATTAATCACAGTGCATTCAAACGGTCATTTATTAATCTGGAAATTTAGTAATAATAGCAATGATGATGATTCTTTAAAACTCATTCATGATGTCACAATAGATGAAGATACTTTAATAACTTCGTGTTTCTTCAATCCAAACAACTCACCAAATCAAGTGCTCCTAACATTCACTAATGGATACCTGGGTATATTCAACTTAGAAACCCTTCAAATGAACTCGTACTTTGATTCTTGTCATACTTTAGAATGCTGGACCGGTTCATTTGGAGAATTAGGTCAGTTACAAAATGTAGCATACACAGGAAGTGATGATTCTACAATAATAGCACATGATTTACGAACCAATGGTGAGATTTGGACACTACGTAGGGGTCATGATGCAGGAATAGTTTCCATATTATCACCAAACCAAAATTGGAACACCAAGAATCCTCATGCGTTATGGACCGGTTCGTATGATGATCATTTAAGAATTTGGGATTTAAGAATCATTGATAAGGAAAACCCAGAATTGATCTCGGGGTATATACCGAAGAAAAAATATGAACAAAATTTAGGGGGTGGTGTTTGGCGATTGATTCCTAGTCCTTTGGCAAATGATGATAGATTGTTGGTTTGTTGTATGTACGATGGTGCTAGGATTGTTGATATCCCAAAAGGCGACACCGAAGAGTTCCTGGTTAAACGGTATTTCAAGCAAGATCATGAAAGTATGTGTTATGGTGGTGATTGGTCCAGTGATGGTAAATTCGTGGCTACTTGTTCATTCTACGATAATGTAGTCCAAATATGGTCGCCAGATATTTGTACATAATTTATAGTATTTATCTATTTGTGTTTATTTATATTCATTTCTTACATTATAACACTATGAAAATAGACTTAAATCAAGAGGTACTGACGATCCCCTTCCACTAGGGTACAATTTTTGAGTTTGTCCCTTCTCTCCAAACCTTCTTGGATTAGGCAATGCATTGGCATTGACAAATTTAAACCTCTTATCTTCAATAACCAATTTCTCTGATTTTGAGCCTGCTCCAAGGGAGTTGCCAGTACCATTCCTTGGATTAATAGTATATGCCAGTGCAGATATTTTTCGTAAATTGGAACCGGCATTTTGTCTTGAGTCTAGATCATTATAGTTAGACGATGATACACGAGAAGAAGGACGACTACCACTGCTACTACCACTTACACTGCCACTGACACTGCCACTTGGCGCAGGAGGTGGTGGAGGTGGTGCAGTTTTCTTTGCTCGTGGGAGTGATGGTGCAGATGTGTTTGGTAATGGTGGTGGACCCATAGATGGAACACTTGGTGATGGGGTGTGAAAGCTTTCCTCTATGGAATCAGGCAGTTGATTTCTCTGTGGTAACAGCTGTTGAGGAGGTTTGCTCTGTGGAATGATCATTGGGATTGGTGCAGGAATTGATGGTTTGCTTTGACTTGCTGCAGGAGGAGTTGGAGCCGGTGGCGCATTCAGTGGAATCGGTGGTGCATTTGCAGGAATTGGAGGTGCATTCAGTGGGATTGGAGGTGCAGAATTATTACTCTCTTTCTTCTTAGGGAGGGAAAATGGATTAAATGATTTCTTCTGCTTATCTACTGCCGCCAGAGGTGGAACTGGAGGGGCACTAACTGAAGGCATCTTAGCACTTGTTGGTGGTGGTGCTGATGATGATGATGCACCTGAATCTCCAGATTTGGTGGAGTATCCACTGGCACCTCCATCAACAACAAATGCGTCGTTCCTCTTGGCATTTATCTGTGCTAAAAATGGTAAAGCGCCACCTGGAGCTGCTGGTGGTGCAGATGGTGCAGATGGTGCTGATGATCCTCCCTTTGATGACGATTTGTTTTCTGACTTTGGTGCACCAAATATTGCTGGCGGTGGAGGTGGAGCTGGAGGTGCTGGAGCTGATGATGAGCCTGGCAATGGTGGTGCTTTTGGAGCAGAGTTGGGTGGTAATGGCGGAGCAGGAGGAGCTGGTGGAGGTACCATGGATTTGACTGGGCTTTTTGTACTGCTTGCTGTTGGCAATTGTGATGGTCTTGGTACTGAAGGTGGTAAAGATCCTGGAATAGGAGGTGGGCCAGATGATGGTAACAGTGGTGGGTGAGGTGGTGCCTGCGGTGCCAGCGGTGCTGATGGAGCATTGCTTGAGGTTGATTTCACCGAGCTTACCACATTCTTTTCATCTCGTTTTGCATTGATTTGTGCCAAGAATGGCAATCCTCCAGCAGGTAATGGTGGTGCCGCTGGTGCGTTATCTTTCTTTGATGACAATGCTGGTTGAATAGGAGGTGCTGGAGGTGCTACTGGTGGGTGTGGAGCTGGTCGAGCAGATGGAACTGATGGTGCTGGAGGTCCAGGAGGAGGTGCCGGGGGAACCATTCCTGGTAGTGGTGGTGCACTTGATGGGATAGGAGGTGGTCCTGATGGTATTGGAGGTGTTTTTGACCCCAGCTCGTTTGATTTGATCGAATTGACTGATGCATTCCTAACATGCGATGATTTCTTTGGTCTTGTTGGTGGTACTTTAGGAGTAGCTGATGGTGTCACTGAAATTGATGGGGGTGGAGGAGCTGTACCAGGAATAGGCGGTGCAACCGATGGCAATGGTGGTGGAATATTACTATTGGCTTTTGGTAATGAAGGAGCTGAACTTTTACCAGGTCTAGATGGTACCAGTGGAGTACTCAGACCTGGTATTTTTGGTGCAGATGAAGGAACAATTCCTGATCTATTGTCAACATGTTTCAATTTCGGCATACCTCCAGCAAAAATATCTCCCAATTGAGGTCCGGAAGGGATTGCTGGTGCTGATGGTGCTGATCCTGATCCTGATCCAGATGGTACTCTACCAGAAGGTTGTGGTGGACCAGTAGATATGGATGATTTTCCTTCAATCATTGGTTTTGATTTGTCAACAGTGGTTGCTTTCTTCAACTTTGCTCCTTTCCTGATATCTCCCAATAATGCGTCTCTACCTGGTGGCATTGAAGGTGGTGGACCAGGTGGCAAGTTGCCTAAACTCGGAGGAGGAGGTGGTGGAGGTGGGGGTGGACCTGCCATTTTTGAATTGATCTTTCCTTTTTAGTTGTTGTACTTCTAAATCGAAGCTTTTTTTTTTTATAAGTTGCCTTGGACTTAGCCTAGTATGGACAAACGCACGAAATAACAAAAGAAAACGAAAAACACACTGTTGCCTTTGTTGAAAACGGTTAGTGTAAAGTTACAAAAAATATTTAAATCCGAACTTCAAGAAAAAAATAAATAAAAATCGGTACATTCACACGACTGTTCTTGTAATCAATTCTATATCTATGGAAATAAATCTATAAACAGTATTACCATTATTTGACGCCCCATGACAAGTTATCATAACCAAACATCCATGGTCCAACTGTATGTCTTGTTACGATCATGGCTACTCCAATAACAAATTGCATGGCTAATATAACCATACATAAGTGGTCTTCACGCAAGGGTCCAAACCATACCAAGGTGAGATTGATTATTGTCATGTTGGAGAATCTAACTATTTCTTTCAGTTTAGGGTCTCGTTCTACTTTGATAAGTTTGAAAAGCTCAAGGAATTGTAGTATGGTCTGTGCAACTAAAGATTTATTTTCTAGCGTTGCAAAACTTGGATGCATGAGTCCATCTTGGACATTGAATTTAGGTAATCTGTGTCTTGGACATGGGAGTATGTGAAACAATTGTGGCACTGAATAAAGGAAATTGATTATTTGGGGTAATAAGAATATCAAAAGTGTTTTGGAGAAATGTCCTAAAATACCAACAATGGCAAACACCATTCCACTGAAATAACAATAAGTATCACCAACAAAGACTTTGGCAGGGAACCAATTGTATCGTAACAAACCCAAAGATACACCCACAAATGGAATAAGAAACACAACAGAAAAGGTATGAGAATCGTGAGCTGCTTGGGAGATGTTGGATGACATAAGATAGCAGAAATCATTTATCAAAAAAATGGCTGCCAAAACCAATGATTGGCCAACTTCCAATCCATTAATTCCGGCAAGAATGTTAATTGCGTTTGGTGAAAAAATAGATACTGCAGACATGTATGCATAATAGAATATACCCAAATCAATTAATTTTGGAGTTTCATCAGGGACAACATAATCTGTTTGTAAAGTTCTAAAAGACAATCCGGAAATACTGGTCACCAAATGATTACCGTATTTGACACAGAAGTTGATCCCGTTGATAAGGTAGTACCCTCCTGGGAAGTCTGTGACAAACTTTGGAACAACGACTGAAGTGACACTGAAATCGACGTAGTAAACAATCAACAAAGGAATAGAAGTCACTGCTGGCAAAAAAAACTTGTGTCTCCATCTGATGTCAAACAAATCATCGAGTAAACCCAATAGTATGGTACATTGCAAGCACAATAATGCACTCAAGTATTCTGCCAACTTATTGTGAGGGAACAATCTATTATCTGTCAAGGACTGGTATTGCTCAGTATAGTTTTTGGTAATTATTTCGTCATTGGATAAAGAGGTAAAGGAAACAAGGTACTTGAAGAAAATAAAGGGGATAAGTCCAATCATAAGAAACATGTAGACGATAGATGTAACTAGACCCATGGTTTCTGGGATCTCTGATACTGGTGGTGGTTTTGACATGTCTTTGCCTTTAAGCCCGATCTTAATAAAGCTTGGACCCACCTTCGGAATTAACAGGCTCGTGGCGATATATCCAATACACGCAAAAGAAAACAGTGTCCGTAATGGGTTGTTGGGAGTTATTGCAGCAATAGCCCCAACCACTATCGCAATCTTTAGTAACCTCAAAAGCATGTCTCTGTCTGTTGAAATAGGATTAGGGAAACTGGAAGAAAAGGTGAAAAATTAAAATTAAAAGTAAACAAGGCAAAAAAAAAAAATACAACAATAAAAAATACAAACAAAAAAATAGAAATCTCGTCAACCGTGCGCAACGAGAAAACATTAAACATAGACGAAAAATTAAATGTTCTCTAGATATCTCCAACACGAATAACAATAGAAGAAACAATCGACTTACAATGAGTTTGAAACCATTTATTACGGGTCATGAAGAATTGATCCATGATATTAAGTACCACTTTTATGGGAAACATATAGCGACAGTTTCATCCGACCAACACATTAAGGTGTTTGATTTGGACCCAGCAACATCGTCATGGATTTTGAACGACCTGTGGAAAGCGCATGACTCGCTGATTGGGAAAGTATCATGGGCCCACCCTGAATTTTCAAGCTCCAAAATACTAGCCACATGTTCATACGACCGAACTGTTAAGATATGGCAAGAACAACCAGACGAAATGCCAGGATCGGGGAGAAGATGGACAAAGTTGGCCACATTAGCACAAGAATCGTATGGTCCAATTTATGATGTATCTTTTGCTCCTAATCATTTGGGATTTAAGTTAGGATGTATTGGAGCCGATGGGATTTTCCGCATCTATGAATCAATTGAACCAAATGATTTGACCAATTGGGTGTTGACCACAGAGATAGCCATACTCACGCTGCTGTTGCCGACAAAGAGTTTACAAAGTAGTTTTGCCATTGAATGGTGTCCTTCTAAATTCACCAAAACTGAAAAATTCATAGTTGTTGCTTTGGATCAAGGGTTTGTTTACGGCAGTGTTCCTAAGGAAACTAGCGAGGATGAAACGTCTGGTGAAAAATATATGAAAATTTGCAATCTTCCAGAACATAATGGTCTAATACGATCAGTCAGCTGGGCCCCTTCTATGGGAAGAAACTACCATTTAATTGCTACTGGTTGCAAAGATGGGTTTGTAAGAATATTCAAAGCTTCAGAACAACCAAACGGAGATCTAAGGATCGAGACATTGGCCAAGCTCAATGACCATAAACTGGAGGTTTGGAGAGTTAGTTGGAATATGACCGGTACAATACTTTCATCTGCTGGTGATGATGGCAAACTACGTTTATGGAAATGTAATTACTTAAACGAATGGAAATGCATGAGTGTGATAAACACTAGTAACAGATCCGATAGTCGTGGCATTGAAGCTGAAAAATCTATATAGCTTGTTTTTTAGAAGTATCTAATCCATTCCATAACTCTTCTTCTTCTTCCTCTTCTTCTCTCTTACGTTTCTTAGTTTCTTCATCTTCTTCATCCTCGTCATCCAATATCAAGAGTGATGACACTTCGACTCCAAGGTAAACTTTAGCCAACAATTCTCGAGATTTCACATCAAAAACTCTCAAGTATCTATCTAACCCAGCAAAGGCAACAATATCTTCATATATTTGCACACCAAATGTAGCCCCCGTATTTCCACCAGCGTATTTGCCCAACAATTTCGGCACTGGTTTAATAATATCCCCTGCAGAAGCTGAATTTGTTTTGAATGCCTTGTCGTCTATTTTAGTTAAAGAATATTTGGCCATGAGACTGTGGGTGTCGGTGATAATTATTTCTGACTGCTCATCATTGGTATAGGATAAAGTAACAATTGGTTTATCGGTGACTTGGTAATCCTTTCGTGGTTTTCTTCCTTCAGTGGTGTCATATAAACGGATTTGGCCATATCTTGTAGAAGTAATAAGTTTATAACCTTTATCTGCTTTGGCAAACAAGATATTGGTTATCCAAATTGGTACTCTAAGATCCAAATGGTCATTCTTAACATTCTTTGCTTTAAACACAACTTTGGGAACAAACTCTTTTTCATAGTTTTTCTTCTTGAAGACGGTGCTGTTGATGTTGTTATTGAAGAGCTGAATTACTTGCAAGTCAAACTCTTTACCACCTACAGCTATTATGTTTTCTGATTGAGGGTTCACAGTAAAAGCACTGATTGGCTTTGTCTCAGGAAGAGTAATTTCCAATGGTTTGAAATCTAATTTTTCATTTATGTGGATCAAGAATATCCTGCTGGATTCAAATGCAACAATCACACTATCTAAAATTTCGATCTTCATTAATGCAATTGGCTTGTCGTCTTTACCCACTGGTAATTCAAAATTGTTTAACAATTTATATTTCTCTTCAACGTCTGTTTCGTCATTTAATTCGTACACGGAGACTTGGCCACCAAGTCTGGTTGCTAGGATGTATTGGTAATTAAAACTGAGGAGATGAACTATTCTACTTTTCAAGGTTGCCTTTGGTTCAGTGAAGAAATTGGTGATGGACATTGGCTGAGTCGCATCTTGTTTGGAAGTGTCGGTTCCTCTATTACAAACAACTTCTTTAGCTGCTCCAGTATCATCTGCTGAGACAATGAATTTCATGATTGGTTTTTGTGGGTAGGGGAGTATGTGATTGAAGATATATGTGTGAGTTTGAGAATAGATTAAGCTGAAAAAAAAAAAAAATATCCATGGAGAGAGAGAGATGAGGGCCGAAATTTTAATATGCAGGAGTTTACTGCTAATGTCATGATAATATCATAATATTTACAGGAAAACAATAAGAATGTAGATGAAGTTACGTATCTGTGTGTTGAGTATGCTTGAGAGTATCATTCTTTGTATGTTACTTTTAGCGATATTATGATATATGATTTGTTTGTATCTATAGAGGTGATGTTTACACAAGGTTTGGAACAAAAATCTAGAGAAAATAACATTTGGTTAGTTCTTAATGATTTTCCTAGCCAGAGTCACTCTTGGTGTGAGTGTCACACTGACTTAAAACCATGGTCATAGAATACTGAATGAGATTGTATTGCAAAAACTCATGAATAAACTACACCATTGGGATATGTGCGGCAATGTCGAATTTCAACAAATCGGACTACTGTCCGAGTTGGATTGATCCCTTGGCCCAGTTGGTTAAGGCGTGGTGCTAATAACGCCAAGATCAGCAGTTCGATCCTGCTAGGGATCATTCATTTTTTTGTACAAAGCTAGATCTTTTTTTTTTCATGAAAGAAAACTACCTGCTCTAAATTAGTCCCATACTTCTTTGTGTTATGGTTTGCACATTGTGTAGAGTGAAAAGTGAAAAAATTTTTTTTTATATTGTTGCATTAGCGAAAAACAATTTGTTTAATGCGATACTTATACACGCAGTGCACGACCACGTGATGTGTTATAAACAATTGTTATAAAGATAATGTTAATAGTTCGTCAGTTGATGATGGATATCATCGTGTAATCCTATTTCATTCTTGGAGTTATTGATGATCATTTGTAAATTCTCGACTAGAATACAGGAAACTACTAATAAAAATCAATGTATTCAGATCAATTGATTAATAACTACATCCTGACGAGTTTCTAGCAAATGAGTAACTAAACTGCCGACGTGAAATAAGTTATCTCGATTCTGTCGTCGTTTCTTGGTCAAAACGCAAGACACATCACATTTAGCTTGCTGTATACTTTAATTGTTTATGTGGAAGTTGACGCGTCAATTTGATAATTTTTTTTTTTTTTGACAATTTAACTCTTTTCGGTTTATTAATTACAGCGTAGGAAAATACTTTCTACACACACATCCACGTCTGAAGAAAAAAAAAAAAATTTAAAAAAAGAATTCACTGCCAACTCTTCCTTTTCATATTTTTGTTTTTGTTTTTGTTTATAACTACAAGAGTTGAATCTACTTTATTATCCCTACACCAAACCATGTCTTTTGAACGTCCAGAAGTCTTTTCGGCTCATGTTTTACCTGGTGAAGAGCCAGCTGAAAACTCCAATAATGAAATCATCAAAGCTTTTCGTACATTCATTTTAGAGTACAGAATAGACTCTCAATTCATTTACAGAGATCAATTAAGAGAAAACTTATTAATCAAGAACTATTTCTTGAAAGTTGAAGCCGACCACCTTATTGCTTTCAATGAAGAATTGAACAAGAAATTAGCCGATGATCCAGCGGAAATGATGCCACTTTTTGAAAATGCCATCACAGATATCGCCAAAAGAATTGCGTACTTGTCCAATGATGAAATCCCACAAGATTTCCCAACATGTCAATTAATTTTGTATTCCAAAGCCAATGAGACTTCCATTAGAAATTTGGATTCTGAACACATTGCCAAGATTGTTAGAGTTAGCGGTATAATCATTTCCGCTTCGGTTTTAAGTTCAAGAGCTACCCAAGTGCAATTGATTTGTCGTACATGTAAACACACAATGAAGATTAAAGTTAAACACGGGTTTGGTCAAATCCAGTTACCTCCAAGATGTCTAGCACCTCACAATTCCGATCCAAACTCTACAGAAGAAAAATGTCCGAAGGATTCTTATGTCATTGTTCATGATAAATCCACTTTTGTTGATCAACAAGTCTTGAAGTTACAAGAAGCTCCAGATCTGGTTCCAGTGGGGGAAATGCCTAGACATATACTATTACAAGCTGATAGATACTTGACCAACCAGGTTGTTCCAGGTACCAGGGTTACCATTATCGGTATTTATGCAATTTTCCAATCCAAACAAGGTGGTAAGAATGGTGCTACCTCGAACGTTGCTATCCGTAACCCATACTTGAGGGTCTTGGGATTCCAAACCGATATTGACAATGGTGCCAATGGTCAAGGTATTACTTTCAGTGAAGAAGAAGAAGAAGAATTTTTAAGAATGTCAAGAATGCCAAACTTGTACGATGTTTTTGCCAACTCCATTGCCCCTTCAATTTATGGTAATGAAGATATCAAGAAAGCCATCACTTGTTTGTTGATGGGTGGATCAAAGAAAATATTACCAGACGGTATGAGATTAAGAGGTGATATCAACGTGTTATTGTTAGGGGATCCAGGTACAGCAAAGTCTCAATTATTAAAGTTTGTGGAAAAAGTTGCCCCAATTTCTGTTTACACATCCGGTAAAGGTTCTTCCGCAGCTGGTTTGACGGCCTCGGTTCAAAGAGATCGAGAAACAAGAGATTTCTACTTGGAAGGTGGTGCAATGGTGTTGGCCGATGGTGGTGTTGTCTGTATTGATGAATTTGATAAAATGAGAGATGAAGATAGAGTTGCCATCCACGAAGCTATGGAACAACAGACCATCTCGATTGCCAAAGCTGGTATCACCACGGTTTTGAACTCAAGAACATCGGTTTTGGCTGCTGCTAACCCGGTTTTCGGAAGATACGATGAGTTCAAGAGTCCGGGTGAGAATATTGATTTCCAAACAACAATTTTGTCGAGATTTGATATGATTTTTATTGTCAAAGATGACCACAATGAAAGCAGAGATATCTCGATTGCCCAGCACGTTATGAATGTCCATGCAGGTAGTAGAAACCAAGATTTGTTACAGGAGGGTGAGATTCCAATTGAGAAGATGAAGAGATACGTCCAATATGTCAAATTAAGATGTGCTCCTCGTCTTACTGCTGAAGCATCTGAAAGGTTGTCGTCACATTTTGTATCCATCAGAAGACGTTTGCAACTTAATGAATTCGAAATGAATGAAAGATCGTCAATTCCAATCACTGTCAGACAATTGGAAGCTATTATCCGTATCACAGAATCATTGGCCAAATTGAGACTTTCGCCAGTTGCTACCGAAGAACATGTCGAAGAAGCAATCAGATTATTCACTGCCTCCACCATGGATGCAGTTGACCAAGGTCTTGGAAATACCACCGATGCTACATTGAATTCTGAAATCAAAAAAGTGGAACAAGAATTACGAAGAAGACTACCAATTGGATGGTCTACTGCTTATAGAACCTTGAGAAGAGAATTTGTGGATTCCGGTAAAGCAAGTGTGTCTGCTTTAGAGAAGGCACTTTATATCATGGAAAGACACGAAGTCATCAAATTCAGACATCAACGTCAAAATGTTTTAAGAATTGGTGTATAACTTGTTTGCTGATTCTAGCAGGTTCATATATATATATATGTGTGTGTATACTATGGTTGTTTTCGTTTATTTCTTTTATCTGTAATATTTAATAAATACAAAGATTTGATTCTTTCTTCAAGCAACAATTTAAGCTTTCAATATGATGATGACTGAATCTCCTCTTAAGAATAACTTCGAGATGAATCTCTCTTTTGGTACACTTTTTATTTTCTTGCCCTTGTTATTTTTAATATCTTCGGACCATAAATCCTTAACATTCTCTAAAACCAAATTACAATGCCTATCAAAGGCTCTCACTTTCCCTATTAATTTATGATTATTTCGACATGATATTATTATCGGGGTATTTTCTTTAACTGCATTATTTAATATTGACATTGGTCCATGGTTGAATTCATACTCTTCTAATGTTTTCAATTCTAATTCTGTTAATTCGGAACGTGGTCTATCTATAAGTTCACTAAAATAATGGTTCATGTTAGTATAACTAGTTCATCATATGATTAAATTAGGACAAGTACAAAACAAAACATACCTCATTGCTTTATCTCTGTGGTTATATTGGTTTGTTTACTAAGATAGTTATTGAATTTTTTTTTTTTTTTTTTTTTTTTCTACATTTTA
>JAKTVF010000255.1:0-13218 GCA_030557055.1 Candida tetrigidarum | reverse complement strand
TTAAGTGAAAACTTCTCCCCAGAGTATATTATTGACTTGTCAGATGAAAAACAATTGCCCTACCTACCAGAATCTTCAAGAAGCTGTATGTTGTGCTTATCACCCATGGTCAACCCATCAGCCGCTAATTGTGGACACATGTTTTGCTGGGATTGTATTGTCGACTGGATCAGAGAACACCCGGAGTGTCCCTTATGTCGTCAACAGTGTTTAGAACAACATTTACTTCCATTGAAATAATTACCTTAAATAATATACACGTCGTACAAAATCAGAATCAATTTTTCTCTTCTCTTTCCTTCGCTCAACGAGATTTGTAAGGGGAAAAAAAAAATAATAACGAAAAAAAAAAAAAAAAAAAATTCAAGGAACAGTTATAACAACAACAACACCACTCCTCCCATCAGCAATCATGTCGGAACTTCCTACAGATCTTGAGGATTCATACTCCAAAACATTCAAACCACACAAGAAACAAGCGTTTGACTTCTTCATCATAACAGACTTTATCGCCAAACACAAGAAAATCGTGTTGTTCATAGTGACATTCGTTTGTTTATCCTTGTTTACCAATGTTCCTTATATTCCCCATTTCAAACAAGCAGCACCAAAAGTCGTCATCATATTAGCTGCCAACGAAGGTGGTGGGGTCTTGAAATGGAAGTCGCCTCAGGAATGGTCGGTTGAAAGATCTTCGATTGCCAACAAGAAAAACTACGCCAAGGTCCACGGGTACGGCTTGACCATCAAAGACATGACCATCAAAAAGAGATACTCACACGAATGGAGAGAAAGCTGGGAAAAAGTAGACATCTTGAAACAAACCATGAGACAATTCCCAGATACAGAATGGTTCTGGTGGTTAGATTTACACACATACATCATGGAACCACAAATCTCCTTGGAAGAACACTTCCTCAACAACTTGTACAATGCCACTTATAGAACCTTGGACACTTTCAATCCGTTGAATTTGCCGGTTGATCTGCCCTACACTGACTACCAACAACCAATAGATATGATCATCACCCAGGATTGTGGTGGGTTCAATTTGGGTTCGTTCTTGATGAGAAGATCCGAATGGTCAGAGATGTTGTTAGATATCTGGTGGGACCCGGCCATGTACGAACAAATGCACATGCAATGGGAACATAAGGAACAAGACGCATTAGAAACATTATACTCCACCCAATCGTGGATCAGAGAAAGAGTTGGGTTCTTACCGTTGAGACTGATCAATGCGTTCCCACCAGGTGCTTGTTCCGACAAGGCAGACGACCCACAATACTTCTTCAAGGACCACGACTTTGTGGTGAACATGGCTGGTTGTGAATGGGGCCGTGACTGCTGGGGAGAAATGGAACATTATAAAGCGTTATCCAAGAGACTCCATAAGAGATGGTGGAAGTTTTGGGAATAGGTTTGTATGTGTGTGTATTGTATAGTGTAGATAAATATAAAGCGAGAGAGAAAAAAACAAATGTCAACAAAAGTTCGAAAACAAAGAAAAAAAAAACCCGAAAAAAAAAAAAAAAAAACGTACTAACAAATTCTACAACCAACCAGTCCCTTATTATCAAGTATCCTCCGCCATCCCCAAAATGTCTGATTGGTTAAATGAGAACGCTTTCAGCGATAGCAATAACAATGATGACTTTTTGAATTCAATCTTTGACCAAAATCAAGGAGAACAGCCTATGCCTGCCCCACCTCCTACTCAACAACAACAACAACAACAACCAGCACCTCCTCCACCCCAACAACAACAACAAACACAAGTACAACCACCTTCTATGCAACAAGCATCACAAATGTATCAACAAATGAATTCCAACACTCCTCAGATGCAGCAGCAGCAACAACAGATTCCACAACAACAGCAGATTCCCCAACAAATGCCACAACAAATACCGCAACAACAGCAACGTCCACCTCAACAACTTAAACAAGAACAGTTGTATCGTATGAAACAACAACTATATCAACAACAAATGCAACAGCAGATGATGAAGAAACAACAAGAAAACTTATCAAACCATGCTTCACCAATGAACTCACAAGTACCAACTCCACAACAGAATCCTGGCACCATGAAACAACCTCCCCAACCTCATGCACCGGCGCAATCCCAAGTACAGGCGCAACAAAATAATGCCAAATTACAATCCATGCAAATTGAATTGTTCTTGTCAGTATTGTATGATTTCTTACGACGTAGTGGTGTGCAGATTCAACAACCGTTATTTGTGAATGGTAAAAGAGTCAACTTGTTTATCATCTACGTGTTGAGTCAGAAGATGGGAGGATACAGAATGATGAAGGCATTTCTTCTGATGTCTCCTGAACAACAGCGCATGCAACAACAAAACCCATGGACCTTGATTGCGTTGAAAATGGGATTCTACGAAGGTGTGGACGATCAGATGACAAAAGAGAGAATCAACAGAGAGATTTGCAACTGCTACACGAGCTATATCTTGCCTTATGAAGAATACTATGCCACACCCGGTGGTAGCAAGGACATCGAAGCTAGTAAACATAGATTCCAGCAACAGATTGTACAAAAGTACCTGTCTAATGCTAATACCCCAGCACCGGTACAGCAAAGTCCTATGTTGAGTAGTGCCCCTACACCACATCAACAAAGAAAACTTTCTCGTGCTAGTAACTCCGTACACAACTCACCGGTTGTTAATTCTCCATATCAAACGACCCCTCACCAACAACAAGCTCAAGTCCCAACTCCAGGTCCAGTTCCTCAGTCTGCACCTGTTCTGGCTCCTCAACCTCCACAACCTCCCCAAGGTGTACCAGTCCCACAGGCTCCTGTCCTGGTTCCAACTCCATCACAAGTACCTTCGGCTCCTCCATCTGCACCACCTGCACCACCTGCACCTCCAGCACCACCAGTAAAGAAAGAGGTTACAAAGGAGGACGCTCTGATCTTGAAAAACTACGCTCCATTCAGAAAGATCGTCGATACCCATGGACCATACAATATCAAAGAATTGTCTCAAATTGCAAGTGAAATCGAAGTGACTAAACCCGTGTACTTGTTTGCTCCTGAATTGGGTATCATCAATCTCCAAGCATTGACCATGTCTATTAAAAGCAACAATGGTATTCAAAGTGCCGAGGTGGTTAATGCACTCAACACCTTGTTGGTGGCAACCTCTGATGTCAATTACGCCTTCCAAATCAGAGATTGCATGGAACTCTTGGATGCGTTGTCCCTGTTAGGGAAAGACACGTTAAATAAGATTATGGGTGTCAAACGGGATGAAGAGTTTGTAAATCCCGATGTCACCAAGTTGTCTAGTAATGGCCGCATCGATGATATATTTGCTCGCTATGTCAAGGGACAAGGTGAAGATGTCCTGTATGTTGTCAACTCGCTCACCGGTGAAGTGGTCTCTGACGAGGATGAGGATATGGATGAGATCTTTTCAATCACACAAGAACCTTCAACAAATGGTGAATCTCCCGACGGAGAAGCAGAAGAAGGAGACAAGGAACACACAGAAGAAACCGACATCACCAGATTCCATTTAGACGATTATCTTACTGCGTTGCAGGTTTTCAAACTGGAAAACAAACACCATTTCAGTAAGATCCAAACTCGCAGTGCCGTGGACGATCAGATCATGTTGGTGGACCAGTTGGTGACCATCACCATGATTTTGAGAAACATCTCATTTGCTGAATACAACAAAGAGTTGTTGGCTGCCAACCGTCTCTTCAAAGATTTATTATTCTCCATTGTGAAGAATATCGGGTTGGATAACGACAAATTCGTTTACAGTCGTAAAAGATTGTGTTTGTTAAAAGACTGTCTTTTGATGTTGGATAACATCGCGTTGTACACACACTTGCACACTTTAGAGGAAGCGTTCTTGTCATTTGTTTTGGTTGCCTCCTTTGGTCCGAAAGTTGAAGATAAATACAAGATCCCCTCTTGCAATCTCGACACCCATTCGTATTTCTCCTTTGGTATCGATGCTTTCACCAAGTTAATGGTCAGGGAACCATACAATAGATCGTTGATCCAGGCAGTGCTCAATGGTACTTTGAATGCAAGTTTGACCGGGTACTCCGTCAGTTTACAAGACCAAGAGTACACTAGAAAATTGATTAAAGCGTATTGTCCAGATTATAAGTCGGCAACACTTTTAACCCATGCGTTCCAAATGTACATGAGTATCCTCCCATTTGATGGCAACACTTTTGAATTGTCGAAATTCATCTTCACCAGAAGTCCTACCATTTCCCAAATGTTGTTTGGTGCTAAATTGTTGATTGACATGGCCCCTGTCGATGACCTCAACACCTACCACAACAAGTTGTCACTTTATTGGTTGTTGGAGAACAAAGAGGTGTTGTTGGGTAACTTTGCCAGAAGTGTAGTGGCGTTGTCAACCGAAACAGGAAAATTCCCCCGTGAATCGACTGAACACAAGATCTTATCGCTGGTGTTGAGAAGAGCACTCGTAGTGATCAACTCGTTGGTGAATAATGCTGTACTTGTAACAAACATGGAAGAGCATAGAGATACCGAGTTGATTGATAAACTAACTCATTGTTTGGCATTCCCTAGAATTATCCCGGATTCCGTGCTCACGTTGGATACGTTGTTGGCTCCTACAATTGATACAAGTCTAGGTAAAGAAGTTGTTAGATTGCTTAGGTATTTGAAAGACTTGCGGGCGTGTGAAGGCATATAGCGGAAGAAGAGATATCGTTACTTATCTATCTCCACTATTTATGAATATGAACGCGCAACTGCGCAATGTGATTTTTCTCGCTCTCTTATTTTTATTATTATTATAAGTCTACTTTTAATATATGTACTACTATTCAATATCTTGATCTTAATCTGTTGTAATCTTGTTATCTCTATGCAACTACACACCTATTTCCCATTCTGGTATATCTTTCCAGAGTGTCAGTTATGGGGAGAGACAAGTATTTAAATGACCACATTCGTCTGATGGTGTTGTTGGGTTCTTTTTGCTAATTCCTTTGTTGATTTTTAATTTGATTTCTATGAATCAACACAATGGTTAACCCAGTTTTGACTCAAGCTGCTTCTACTTCTACGACTACCACTACTTTGGTTGGTAGTACTGAAACGTTACCTGCAAGTTGGTTCTCTTCACCAGCAATCTTTGAATTGGAGAAACGAGCCATCTTCCATAAAACCTGGAATTACTGTACTCATGCTAGTCGCTTTCAAAATGCTGGTGATTATTTTACTTTCAACATCACGGGTATCAATTTCTTCATTATCAAATCCAAATCTGACGGTATGTTGAGAGCCTTCCATAATGTCTGTCGTCACAGAGCTTATCCTGTCATCAGAAAGGATCAAGGTTCAAGTACCGTTTTGGGTTGCAAATACCATGGGTGGGCATACAACACCAATGGACAATTGACTAAAGCCCGTGACTACGACCAAGTTGAAGGTTTCAAGCTGGAGCAGAATGGGTTGTTTCCGATCAACACGCATATCACTCACAAGGTTTGGTTTTTGTTAGTTTCAACTCCAACCCAGTGCCATTCGAAACTTGGTTTGACGGGTTAACAGAAGAGTTGGACGGTTTTGATTTTGAAGACTACGACTATCACATGAGCTATGAATTGGATGGTGAATTCAATTGGAAAACATTGATGGATGGATATAATGAATGTTTCCACTGTCACACTGCCCACCCAGGTCTCAAGGCTGCCTTTGAATTGAGTACTTACAAAGTTGTCCCCAAAACCCATTACTTGAGACACTTTGCCAAAATTGCCCAAACTGAAGCGGAGAAGGAGACGAACAGGAGACAACAGAAATCATGGTTTGGAACAAAGAAGGAAGGTAAACCACACAATCATAACAAGGCTGGTACGAATGATGGGTTGTGGTTACAGGTTGCTCCTAACACTGGTATCAATTGTTACTCCCCAGCGTGGTATTCCATAAGAGTCTTGCCAATCTCGTCCACAAGAACCATTTTGCAATACGATATCTACACCAAAAAGGGGTTGGATAATGTTGGCAAGAAAGAGTTTGTTGACTTCTTGCAACAAGTTGAGTTGGAAGATTATAATTTGTGTACTTTGACCCAAAAGAACTTGAACCAGGGTATTTACAAGACAGGCATGTTGCACCCAGGTCATGAGAATGGGGTTTTGTATTATCAAGGTCTTGTTAGAGGTATGGTCAAGGAACATTATGACATGGAATCAGCCAACGGTGGAGCAATAGACCCAGCTGCAATCAAGTCTTCTGATCAAGATGGAAATAATGAGTTGGAAGATATTTGTAAATCACTTGAATGTGGTGATCATTCTGCTATTGAATGGTAATGTGTAGCAATGGATAAATATATGTTAGTTCTCCACTTCTTATGTTACGTATCAATTGTAGGTCCAGTAAATTTGTATGACGTTATGACGCACCCGCACAATATCTGTGGATCGAACTGACAAGGCAAAGAAAAAAAAAAAAAATTGAAAAATTTTACCTATTTTATAGCTGACTCATTATTTAACTCTCTTTCAGATCACCAAAGTCAATGACATTAGAACATATTGGAGACTTAGGGTACAATGGATTCCCGGTCTCATTGAACTACATCACAGCACTTCCAGATGTATCGACACTTCAAAACTCCGAAGTTGTGGTCATCTTCAAATCCTTATCTAAGAAAGACCCCAAAACCAAAGAGAAAGCATTACAAGAGTTGCTTACAGTGACAAATATCGATGACACAACCATCATCTCGTGGATCCAAATGTATCCCAAATTAGCATTGGATAACTCAAGAACTGTACGACAATTGTGCCACCAGATCCAGGAGAGGTTCCTAACACTAGTTGGAGGCAAAACATTCAGCAAGTATTTGAAAAGCTCCCTTCCTATATGGTTGATGGGTCTTTACGACACTGACAAGTCTGTTTCGTCAGTTGCGTTGAAAGCATTGTCAAACACCTTTGATGCCGAAAAATTGCAGAAAACATGGGTGATATTCAAAGAGCAAATAATCAATTTGATTGCCACTATCATCACGGTTGAAACCGAGGAAACTTTATCTGATAAAAGGTACACCAACGAATCCGAAATGACTATAAAGTACAACCGTGCGTTAATTGGAGCAATCAATATGTTGGGCAAATACCCTGACGACCAGCAGGATATATTGAATCTGGAATCGTTGTGGGATCGGTTGAAGACCGATGATTTGGCATTATTCAGAACATTATTGCAGCTTATTATCAGCTTAACGGATGACAACACCAAGTCGTTGTATAAATTGATCTCAAAGAAGTTTTTCAAGATAAAACTCAAGTCAAGTCAAAGCATTATATATTCGAATTGCATTATACCATTTTGGCAATGCATACAGAAGTTGACTAGATTTGGTGTCAAACATAAATTGAAGAAGAATTTCTGGGATTATGGTGGTAGTAAAGCTTCGTCTAAGTTTTATGAATACCTTAAAATTGGGTCGTGCAATCTGAATGGAAGTTACTTTGAACTAATCAAACAGGTATTCCAAGACTTGAAACTGTTGAATGTTGATAATAGCAACGACGACGACGATGTTGTTGTTGTTGATTTCAAGAGCCAAACAGAGTTTGATTTTATTGTGGGGGTGTTTCTAAAAGAGCCACGCTTTAAAGCAGCTGCATTGGATTGTGTATTCACTGTTGCTGATTGTTTCAATGAGGTTGATTTCGATTTGACAGATATTCTTGTGAAAGTGTTGAACAACATGCCAAGAGACAAGTCCGAAATACTCCAGGTGATAGCTAAGAACTATAAACCAAGTATGAAAGAACTGTTTGTAATCAATAACCCAGATAAAACTATTGTGGCCAACTATTTTGAAGTATTACGGAGTGTTGGGTTGACTGATATAGTTGAACGTATAGTCAAGAAAGCTATTGAAGATTCGTCATTTGAACTTATAACTGCATACTTAAAACAAGAAAAACAACCAATACCAGAAGTGCAGGAATTCTTACTGGAATTGCCATCTTACCTTGAGGAAGACTGCGTTGATCCAGTCATAGATTTATTTTTGGCCACCAACCAGGAGGAATTACCGGTCAACGACTTTTTCTTCAAACTTTCAATTGTGAAACCGGATAGGGTTGATTCATTTTTACAAAAACTCAACATTGAAGTTGATAAACAGAAGCATCCTGATATTTATTCGTATTTGGTCGAGTTGTCACGCAAGGGAATTAACGAAACCGTAATCAAACTAACCAAGGATAGAGATATTTTGATGAACATGGATTTGACGGTGGATACTGTCAACAAATACAACATTTTGCCAATTATTATAGACCAAGACATTACAGATTTAGTTCAATCGGCATGGAAGAGTTTGGATGTACAGTTTTTGTCATCCTTAAAGGAATATCAAGATACGTACCTCGCATCTATGGTCGACTACCTCAAGTCGACTTCCGTTGACACTGATTTGACAAGTTTTTATGAGTTTGTTAAAGATGGCCCCTTGCCTGATTTCCATCACGAAGTCCAAACTGCAATAGAGAAAATCGATACCCACGCAGTTGCAATCTCCAATCCATTAGAGCTGGCTGTATATTTGTGCAAGTCAACTCCAGGAGAACTCAACGATTTCATCCCTGTGATTGGAAACTTCTTGATTCATACAGACGAGATCACTCTTTTAATGTTGTTAACCAGGGAGTACATTTCTGATTATCTTTTGGTGAAAGAAGAACCATCTGAGAAAGTTCTTGATGTGTTGTCAAACTTAGAAGGCAAAATATCGACACAATTTAATCAATATTCTTTTGCAGAACTTATTAATGATGATGATGATGGTGGCAGTCCATTAAATGATGTGTTCAAACTAGCAGAAGGTAACAATGTCAGTGCTTTCTACGGTGCAAGAATTATTAAGCGTGTTCTTGAAAACGCCGTTGAATTAGAATCAACACTCACTTTCGATATCAAGAACAGTTTACTCAAGACACCATTGAAATTTCTTGGTATTGTTAGTGGAGTGTCGAAATTCATCAGCAAGTACGATCGACTCAAAAACTATGTTTTTTCAGAAATTTTATCAGTCAAGAAGGAAGACCAGATTCTAAGTGATGGATTGAAATGGGTCACGTTGTGCTTACCCTTTATGAATGTGGAAGAGAACTCATTCCCTATTCACAAACTCACCATGGTATTCAACTTGATGAATGAATGGTTGGATTCGTCGATTGCGTATGATGATGAGTTTATTGATTTGCGTGTCCAATTGGTTAGATTTTTATCGTTTGTTAACCAGAGTGATTTACCTGACATTTATTACGAATTAAGTGACAAACTTGTGGAAAACAACTTGGAAATTATACAACTCCAACCAGAGAGATTGGACTTGCTATATTATACTTTGAAATTCATAAAAACTGGGTTTGAAGACGAGTTATTGGATGTGTTTTATAACTTCACCCCTCGTGCCAATCAAGCTAGTGCTATTGTACAAACGACTTTGCATCGGGCGTTAGAGAAAACTTCTGTCATGCCAGACAAGGAAAAACTCATCCATCTTTTTAGCAAGTCTCTGCTGGTGGATACGCAACGTATCTGTGCTTGGTACCTTAACAAGACCATTCTAGCCGAGCAACTGGATTTCGTGATTGAATATCAGTTGTCAAAAGATGATCGTACTGCTGAAATAGAACCACAGTTCATAGCCATTGTTGATGAAAACAAACATTTTGACGTTACCAGGTTTTTGTGGACTTGGTACCTCATTTTCACGCATTTTGAAGACGTTACATTGAAAATAAAAAGTGACTATGTGAGCCAGATCTCACATGAACTATTGATCCTTCTTGATTTCATCTTTGACTATTTACAATTTGATGAGAAATTTTTCAACACGTTGATTGTTGGAGATACCAATATCATCCCGCAGTATGATCTCATGGAAACAAGCAAGCATGAGCCATTGGAGTACGAGTTAAAGTACTTAGCTGTGAACATTTACTACAAGTGTGTCCAATACTGTGGCTCTCAAGTACAGCTCTGGTTTAAAGAAATCAGAGACAAGCAGTACAAGAACAAGCTTGAAAAATTCACCGCAAGATTCATCTCTCCAATTTTGATATCTCACGTACTCGATCAGGTGACAAAGGAAAAGGAGAGAATCCAAGGTAATGATGAAAATATGAAAATCAAAGTGAATCTGGTGGCGAGAGAAATTAGGTTAACTTATTTGATCGATGATCAGAAAATGGAAATGGTGATACGTGTTCCAGTAAACTATCCATTGGACAACGTAACAGTGGACGGACCACTTCGATTGGGTGTGAAAGAGAACCAATGGAAAGCATGGTTGTTGGCTTCCCAAAGAGTTATTTCCTTTGGTTCGATAGTGGAGGCTATCGAGTTGTTTTGTAAGAATGTCAATTTACACTTTTCTGGATTTGAGGACTGTGCAATTTGTTATTCCATCCTACACCAGGATTCATCGTTACCTTCCAAGACATGTCCAACATGTTCTAACAAATTCCACGCTGCTTGTCTTTATAAATGGTTCAAGAGTTCAGGAAGTTCGACATGTCCTCTTTGTCGTTCTGCATTTAATTTCAAAAAGTAAATAGCATAGTAGGTAGGCAAATCACAAGAAACGGGATCACTAGAATAAATTAATAATTATAAAACGTAAAAAAAGAAAGATACATAAACTAAGCTTTAACTTCTCCTGAGTCATTGTTACTGGAACCATCAACAACCCCATCGATGGCAGGTAATTGCTCTTGCTGTTTGTGGTTGATGTGGGAACTTCTTATTGGTTCCAAGACGTATGGGTTGACTTCTGAATCATCGGCATAGTAAGCGTATTCCCCAATTTGTGCCAAGTCAGTACCCAAAGCTTCTTCGTCTTCGTGAAGTCTGATTCTCAAGAATGGGACTCTGTCCATGGCTAACAAGATAATAGAAGTAACAACAAATGACCATGCAGCAATAGAACAGCTAGCAGCCAATTGGTAACCGAGTTGTTTCCAGTGATGGTTCATCCAACCACCAGCAATCTCAGTACCATCAATCATGGCAACGTAATCAGCAGCAAACAAACCAGTCATAAAGTTACCAACAAACCCACCAACACCATGCAAAGCCCAGACATCCATACCATCATCGATTTGTAACAAATTCTTCAAGTCAACAGCAAAGTTACAGATGATGGCTGGAACAATACCAAAAATAACGGATGTGTAGACTGGGACATAACCTGCGGCTGGGGTAATACCAACAAGGCCAGCAATAATACCCATACACAAACCAACAGTAGACCATTTACCACCAGTTCTGAAATAGTCAACAAGCATCCAAGTTAAACCACCTGATGCTGCAGCAATATTGGTGTTGACACATGCATACCATGAACGAATGGAAGCGTTACCAGTGGAACCACCGTTGAATCCAAACCAACCAAACCAGAGGAAAACTGTTCCCAACACAATCGAAGAAACGGAATGTGGTTTGTATTTAGGAACCTTACCTTTAGCAATTGGGTCATGTCTCTTACCCAACCAGAGGGAGTAAGCCAACGCAGCAAATCCAGAGTTTTCATGCACTGGACCACCGCCAGCAAAGTCCAAGGAACCCAAGGTCACCAACCACCCTTTTCCACCCCAAGTCCAGTACGCAATAGGACAGTAGACAACAGTTAACCAGATGAACAAGAACACCATCATTGGTCCTAATCTTGCACGTTCACAACCGGCACCAGCCATCAAAATTGCTGTGGTCGCAGCAAACATACCTTGGTATAAGCAGAATAAGATATCTGGTAATGTCTTGACAATAGATGGAGCACCCAAAACATCCTTGAGACAGAAATTTTGCAAGGTACCCAACATCTTGGACCCATTGTGAGCAAACACCAACGAATATCCCCACCAGAACCATTGGAAGGCAGTAAGACAAGCAGCCATCAAGGCAGTCCACATCAATGACAACGCGTGCTTCTTACGGGAAACTCCCGAATATAAGAGACCGACCCCCGGAATCATGATCCACACCAATGCACTTGCAACACCGACCCAGGTCATATCAGCTTTATCGAATTGTTCGTTTAAATCAACCTGGAAGACATCTCCTCCTGTTCCAGTTCCTGTAAAGTTTGACATCTAATATTTGTTTTGTTTTAGAGTTAATATTTGACGAAAAGATAATGAAAGTAGAAAAAAAATTCGACAACTTTCAGGATATGCAACTGTGTTTATATATCCTTCAAGCGCCGTTTGAAGCATCTTTTTCGTTTTC
Organism: Candida tetrigidarum; assembly: GCA_030557055.1. Taxonomy (NCBI): domain Eukaryota; kingdom Fungi; phylum Ascomycota; class Pichiomycetes; order Serinales; family Debaryomycetaceae; genus Candida; species Candida tetrigidarum. The sequence goes on along the minus strand of JAKTVF010000255.1, from coordinate 923 downwards.
CTATAGATATCAGATCGTCGTCATTTCGTAGTTTATCATCCAATAAAATCTTGTTGCGATTAACCTTAGATTAAGTGTCCAAGAAAAAAAAAAGAACACAAAGTCTAAAATAAAAATAAATTGAAAAATTAAAAAATCAATAAAAAAAAGATAAGCTATATGCAGGTATGCAACAAACACGCCAGTGTCGGAACCAATAAGATGCGTAGATTTTCGTCAGCCTCTGTGGATAAACAAGATGTGCTTCACATGCCGAAAATGTGTTTCTAGATCTTTCGCTGAAATTTGCATCTTTTAAGGGCTTACACATAACCATTATCAAGACGTGTTGGGTCGTTTATGTTCGGCTAACCCTACATGCATGCAATGTAGCAAAATGCCTCCCCAATCAAAACACAGTGATGGTTGATAATCGGTGGAGATAATCTTGTACCAAGAATTTTTTTCGTTTCTTTTAAAACAAACACTAGATAATATTCACGACAATGATAAGGCTACTATTATACCAGATATTCTGGGTATTGTTGTATTCTTTTTTGCACCCAGGTAGATAAGAGTATTTTTCTTGGTTTTCCCACGTGACTTGGAATAAATGTTTTGCGTGTACGCATGTCGAATAATTGATCACCAAGAATTCCCACCGAATCCGACAATGCTCATGAGGAGACGCTAAAACAGTAAGAAAAAAACGGAAAAAAAAAAAAAAAAAAAAAAAAAAAAAAAATAGAACGAAAAAAACAAACCGAAAAATAAACATACCGGGGAGTTACACTAAATAAGTAAGCAAAACAAGCAAGAAACATGGCGGACCAAGACTTCAATTACGCAACTACAATATTAACATCCAAAACTCCCGCCCAAGCTGCAGCTATTATCCCCAATGTGCTTACTGGGTCGACTGGTGTCAACAAGGATTTGATTGC
>JAKTVF010000254.1:0-13404 GCA_030557055.1 Candida tetrigidarum | reverse complement strand
CACAAAAGTTACAAAGAAGAAAGATTTTAGAAAGTTGTAAAAAAGAAGTTGAAGAAGCCTACAAATAAGTGAGTTGAAGTGTTTAGGAATTGTACTGTTGTCTATCGTCTATTATAATAATTTTTTTTATATAGTTGTTATTTGTTATTTGTTATTTGTTATTTATTGTCTTTCGTTTTGAGTTATTTAGACAGTTTTAAATACGTCTTTGATTTTAGGTAAATCCATTTTTGAATATAAACATAATTGTAATAATAATCTTGCTTTTTGAGGATTTAAATAACCACCAGCAATAGCATTAGGTAACACTGATTTCTTTTGTTTTGCAACGACCGATCCAACATTGACCTTTGGTAATGAACCAAGAGGCACCATACCATCCATTGAACGTTTACTATACACCACCGGGAATTCAGGATCCCTTTCCAATAAATTAGCAATAAATTGATTAGTTTCATCACTCATTGATCCCGCACCCATAGTTGCCAATATAATCCCCTTGGCACCTAATTCTTTAATAGCAAACTCAATCATCTTATTATTCAAACTTTGATGAGCATAAATGATAACAACTTCAGGCAACTCATTGGTATGATCATGATGATCAATTTGGAAAAAAGTTAAACCTAATGGTTTATTAGCCGGATAAAAAAATCTAATTTCATTATTAACGAAATTCCCAATATATCCTTGACCAATACTTTTAAACGTATCTAAACTATTAGCATTCGATTTAGTGATATAAAACCCACTTCCAATTGAATCATTCAATGCGATTAATACCCCACGATTTCTGGAATTTTGATGCAGGGCAATTAAAATAGCTTGATATAAATTCATTGGTCCATCGGATGATATAGCTGTACTTGGTCTCATTGATCCACAAAATACAATTGGTTTATATGTATTGATTGTCGATTGAATGAAAAATGCTGTTTCTTCCATAGTATCAGTCCCATGAGTGATGACGACCCCATCATAATTTTTTAAATCAGATGTTATTTTAGCATGAAGTTCTAATAATGTTTGATTATTGAATTCTTTGGAATCAATATTGAATACTTGTTCATATTCCAAGTGACAAGTGGTTGATAAATCAGGAATACTAGAAATTAAATCTTCGATAGTTAAATCAACTTCATATCCTGCTGTTTGATGAGATGTTGATCCTTTAGATGCAATAGTACCTCCTGTTCCCAAGACTTTAATCGTAGGTAAATATGTTCTATCTCCTTCAGCTATAGCTGATAACGCATCAGTGGTGTTGGTGGTAGCTATGGATGTAATTGAATTAGAACGATGGTATTTGACTTTGAAACTAGGATGATCTGGTGAAAAATGTGATTCTATTTCAACTTGGGTAGATGTTGGATCAACTGGATGTGGGTGACCATTAGAAATCACTGGTTCAAGTTGAACTAATTCATTAGCGACTGCTGAAGTTGATGCAGTAGAGGTACCTGATTCAGTACGTTTAAGAATATATGTACTATTATGCATTTCTTGTGTGTTCTTGGTCATAGTTTAATTCGATGAGATGTTTCATAGATAGATCTCCTCTTTATATATGTATTTATATTTATATATAACTAAGGAAAAAAAAAAAAATTTTTTTTTTGTGAGTTCCGATCCGGAGAAATTTTCACGGGTGGGAGTTTTTGTGGCTTAAAAGAGATGTGAAGATGGTGGGGTGTCCACTAAAAACCGTACGGCAAATTTATCATTGCATCAAAGAGCAAAATATTAATACATCTTGTAAGTAGGGTCGTGGGGGAGGGGGAGGGAGAAGAGGTAGGAAAGTAGGAAAATTACGGAACTGTTTCAGTATGGATAATCTCACGTGATCTGATGTTCTTCCATCCCCACTTTTTCTTAATAGACTATCTTCAGTACATCAAAAATCCAAGACCAAAAAAAAAAAAAAAAAAACAACTACAACAACAACAATGGGTAGAAACCGTGGTGGTTCCACTAATTTCATGATGGTGATGCTTCTTCTTACGCTCATTGGATTACATTACCAGACTCGTGTTGTGTAAAGTTTCAAATCTATTTGTTATATAAAATACCACTTTTCCCTTTTCACTGCGAGTAACATGCCCAAAAATACCTAAGGAATAATAAATAATAACCGGACCCACGTTTTTGGAGTCGTTTCGTAATTACACTCCATTAGCAACAGCTTATTCCTTTGCATTCCTATCCTTCCGACCCCTATTATTTCAATTTTTTTTGACAGTTTTATTTGGAACCTTTCCTCCAGATATTGTAATCAATAACGCAATTAACAACGCATAAATTCCTCGCAACCTTATATTCGCGACCCACGTTGTTCCATTGTTTTTGACAGCTTCATTTGGAACCATTTCTCCATTTATCCACCACTAATTATCCGTTCGCCCCCCTGTTTCGTTAAGCCCCCATTGTTTCACTATTTTTTGTAATTCCGACTGCCTCCATTTGAGTCAACTATAAAGATCCCATCATTTTTCACCTATCTTACCTTGCTAGAAAATGGTTCCCACAACAAATAGCAACTTTTTAAGAATGATGGTCTCATTATTATCCCTTGCTACTGCTGCTTTATCATTCACTCAAGTTGTCTTAGCTAGTACTGAAGAACATACTTTGCCAAAATTCACTTCCTCGGACAAGTTTTTTGCCCAATCTGATCCTGACATTCCTGTTGATAAAGTCAATGTCACTAACAATTTTGGTTTAGAAACTGATAAATATTCATGGTCTGACGTCATTTCCAGTTTATCGTCCAATGAAAAATTATTTTTAATCCAAAGACATGGTGAAGGATGGCACAATGTTGCTCCATCAAATTTCTCCCAAGATGATTGGGACTGTTACTGGGAATTGGTTTCTGGTCGTGATGGTGTTGTTTGGGAAGATGCCGAATTAACCCCTAAAGGAGTCAACCAAATCAAACAATTATCTTCTCAAATCAGCAATACCAAAGATTTGCCTTGGCCAACTAGATTTTTTGCCAGCCCATTACGTAGAACATTACAAACTTGGCAATTGACCTGGTCCAATTTGAAACACAACACTCCTTTGATTAAAGAATTGGCCAGAGAAACATATGGTATTGATTCCGAAAGTAAACGTCACAACAAAACCTATATCCATCAAAACTACCCAATTTTTGAATTTGAAGATGGATTCACTGAGCTTGATGAATTATGGAAACCAAATTTAAGAGAAACTGGCCAACACCGTAAATATCGTGTTGCTTTATTATTGACCCAAATTTTCGACAGTACCACCGAAGATGATAAAGTTATTAGTTTGGTTACTCACCTGGGTACCATCGGTTCAATTTTAGATGTTGTTGGTCACAGATCTTATGATATGGTTACTGGTGGTTTGATCCCTGTTGTTATCCATAAGAAAAAACATAAAACTAAGACGTACACCTTGGATAAACCAGATAAAACTTATTCTGACCTTTGTCCAGATCCCCCAAAGACTATTAGTGGTGCTCCAAGTGACTACACCACTATTGCTTCGTAAGAGGTTAGTTCTCCATATATAAATTTGTAGACATTTTTTAGTTTTATCAATATACAATTTAAATGTTTTAGTTCGCATGTGTCACGTGTAATAATGCCTTCACTCTAAATAGTTGTTGATTTGTAAAGAATATAAATCTATTCATTTGAACTAATATAAAAAAAAGAGAAATAAAATAATATAAAATAAAATAAAAGAAAACGAGAAATCTAAATAATATCTAAGTATCTAGATTAGTTTAAATAATGCCACTGGCCAACACGGTTCCACCAGCAGTCAAACCGGTTGCGAACATGTTGGAAAGAAAACCAATCATTTGGGAGAAAAGGTCAGTTGGAGCAGCATAGACAGCTGGAGCAGCATAGCCAGCTGGAACAGCAACTCCAGCTGGAACAGCAATGCCACCTGGAACAGCAATGCCACCTGGAACAGCAACGCCAGCTGGAACAGCAATGCCACCTGGAACAGCAATGCCACCTGGAACAGCAACGCCACCTGAAACAGCAACGCCAGCTGGAACAGCGAAGTCAGCTGAAACACCGTAAGAACCATCACCCAAAGGATCATCAATCAATGGAAGGGAAGTGGCGTTAGTAGAAGTAACGGCTAAGGCAGCAACGGCTAAAACGGCGGAAAATTTCATTATGTATAATATATAGTTAGTTGGTGAATAGGTTGGCTGAGTTGTTAATAACAATAATAAAAAAAAAAGAAAAGAAGGGTTTGCAGGTATAAGTATGGAAATGACCAGGTCTTTATATAGATTTTTTTTTTTAGTCGTTAGTTGACGTTTTTTGCCTTTTTGGGACTGTTTCTTTTTTTTTTTTTCCGAATTTCATCAAATTGTAAGAGACCCCTTAGAAATGTTATTCCGGAAAATTATAATACAGACAAACCATTATAGTAGTTATTGGCGGATAGAGAACTGAATTCATGTTAGAGATTTTGTTCGATATGGTCGTGTTTATTATTTTATTTTGTTTCGACTGGTGTCACTTTTTGCAGCATTTGTTTTTCCGGACTTGTTCCGCGGGTGTTTAGCGCGTTGCGCTGTTCCGAATTCAGGTTTCCACCGTATAGTTTGGATGGAATTTAGTTACGAAACAAACATAAAACAACAAAAACCAACCAAGAAAATAATTAAAAATTATTACTTCCCTTTAACAAAATAATAATAAAATAATAATTACCCCTGTCAAACATAATCCATAAGTATGTAAAGTAAACGTGGATTACTCATGCTCCGATAGAATCAACTACAATTATCTATACAGGAATAGCTAAGTTTTTCTTTCAGTAGTATTAGCAGCAGTCGATCGGTGGAGAACTAACCGTTACTTGTAACTAGGTAATTTAAGAATCTTGCTCAAAATTACCATAACCACCTTTACATAATGTAAGGTGTTAAGTAAGTGCATGAACATTCATCGCTAGACAATTTTTCTTGTGGAAGTTATTTCGCCTCTCTACTTTCCGTCGAACATGATATAAATTCCAAAATGAATTGGAAATATTACTTAACATTACTGAAAAGAGACACAAAACGTCTGTTACTCATTTTTTATGTATTTATTTACCAATGATTATTCAAACTCTTGTAAATCTTTTCACGTTCTATCCAACCGCGCCTAATATTACTTACATTGGAAAGGACAAAACCATGTATTGGTGAATCTTGTTTTGGAATACGAAATAATCCAGCACTACCAAGTGTCCACGTGTCACAGTACTGACTTCACGTACACGAAAGTGCGAGTATTTGTCAGTTCTGCGACATGCGACATTTTCCAATAATTGATGGAAAATTTATGTCGCTTGTTTGAAATTGCTTTAAGTTAAAATAATTGAAGAATTATTAAAAGCAATTAGTATTAGCTGATTTTATGTTTATTTAGTATGAGTGGATTGTATATTTAAGGATTATAATCCCCTCCTTTTGTGTTTATTTAGTTTATTTAGAAATTATCGAAATTTATGAATTGTTTTGCGTATATGAAGAAATCATAATACAAATCGATTATCATATGTCTTAAGTGAAGACATCGAGTTGTCTAATCCACTTATGTCGATTGAGAGTATTCAGTTAATTAGTGTTTACGCTAATTATCCCGGTTTTAGCAGTATTGAAAAATAGTGCTTTTTAGCAGAGTCGAGCCTGGTTTACTTCCCTCTGCGTGTCCAATTACATTAAATGAAGAAAAAATGTGACATGGTATAAAAAAAAGAAATAATATAAAATAAAATAAAAGAAAACGAGAAATCTAAATAATATCTAAGTATCTAGATTGGTTTAAATAATGCCGCTGGCCAACAAGGAACCACCAGCACTGACACCGGTTGTGACCAAGTTGGAAACCAAACCAATCATTTGGGAGATAAGGTCAGTTGGAGCAGCATAGACAGCTGGAGCAGCATAGCCAGCTGGAACAGCAACGCCAGCTGGAACAGCAACGCCAGCCGGAACAGCAACGCCAGCCGGAGCAGCAAGGCCAGCTGCAACAGCAGAACCAACAGCAGAACCAACCGGAGCAGCAAAATCTGCTGCAATAGCAGAACCAGCGGATAAAGCATCAGTCAAAGGATCACCAGTAAATGGAAGCGGAGTGGCGTTAGTAGAAGTAACGGCTAAGGCAGCAACGGCTACAACGACGGAAAATTTCATTATGTATAATATAAAGTTAGTTGGTGAATAGGTTGGCTGGGTTGTTAATAACAATAATAAAAAAAAAAAGAAAAGAAGGGTTTGCAGGTATAATTATGGAAATGACCAGTTCTTTATATAGATTTTTTTTTTTAGTCGCTAGTTGATGGTTTTTACTTCTTTGGGAGTGTTTCTTTGTATTGCCGAATTTGATCAAATTGTCAGAGATATAGTTTCAGTATCGATCTAGACCCCACTAGAAATGTAATTGGGGAAAATTATAATACAGACAAACCATTATAGTAGTTAGTGGCGGTTAGAGAACTGAATTCATGTTAGAGATTTTGTTCGATATGGTCGTGTTTATTATTTTACTTTGTTTCGACTGGTGTGGCTTTTTGCAGCATTTCTATTTAGGGACATGTTTAGTGCGTTGCGCTGTTCCGAATTCAGTTTTCCCCCTTATAGTTTGGATGGAATTTAGTTATGAAACTAAAACATAAAACAATAAAAATCAACCTAGAAAATAATTAAAAATTATTACTTCCCCTTAACTAAATAATATGATAACTACAATCTAACATAATCCATACGTATGTAAAGTAAACGTTCGATTACTCTTCCTCCGATGGAAATAACAAACAGGATTATCTTTACAGGAATAGCCAAGTTTTTCTTTCAGTAGTATTAACAACAGGCGATCGGTGGAGAACTAACCGTCACTCGTAACTTGGTAATTTAAGAATTTCCCTCAAAATGATCATAGCCACCTTTACATAATGTAAGGTGTTAAGTAAGTTCATGAACATTCATCATTAGAGAATTTTTCTTTTTTGTTGGTTATTTCGCCTTTCTTGTTTCGGCCTAACATAATATAAATTCCAAAATGAATTGGAAATATTATTTAACATTACTGGAAACAGAAGCAAAACGTTTATTACTTATTTTTTACTTATTTATTTACGAATGATTATTCAAACTCTAGTAAATCTCCGTACGTTCTATCTAGCCGCGCCTTAGATTATGTACATAGAATGGACAAAACCATGTATTGGTAAATCTTGCTTTGGAAAACGGAATAATCCCAGGACTACCAAGTGTCCACGTGTCACAGGACTGACTTCACTTATGTCCTAGTGCGGGTATTCGTCAGTTCTGCGACACGCCACATTTTCCAAGGATGATTGGAAATTGTATATGTCGCTAGCTGTATTGGCTCTAAGTTAAGATTATAGTATAATTATTAATAGCGAGTTTTATGAACTGATTTTGGTTTTATTTATGTTAAAAGGAATGTGTATTTAAGGATTGCGTTCCCTTCCATTTTATATAGGAATTATCGAAATATATAAATTATTGATTGATATTAAAGAAACACAAGTGTCATAAGTCTTAAGTGACGACTGAGGGTAGTTGATATCACTTGTGGTGAATGAAGAGATTCAGAGACTTTGCATTTATGCTAAGTGACTGGGATATAGTGTTATTTAATTATAACGCACAGTACCGGAGATTTGTCTAATTGGCTCATCCCTGCGTGTCTGTTTATTTCAAATGAAGAAAAAATGTGACACGCGTCAATTCCAAATATACACACATCATCATCATTATCAAAACAGACCATCGAAATGTCAACAACCAACAACAACAATAACGACAATGATTCACAAGAACAAATCCCAATTAAAACAATAGCAAGAATATTCAAAGAATTATCATTTAAATCACCAAACACAAGAATAACACTAAGTACACTTGAATTATCCAGTGAATACATTAAATTATTTATTAATGAAGCGATTATTCGAGCTAATGAAGAACGATTAGATGAAGGTGATTCATTGGTTAAGATAGATGGGATTGATAATGTTACTCAATATCCTGTAATTGATGATATTGATCAATCACAAGAACAACAAGCAGGGGAACAAGGAGAGGTGGTGGATATTGAAGATATTGATGTTGATGATATTGATGAAGAGGATTATTATGATGAAATTACAAATACTGAACGACAATTGAAAAATAAATCTACATCGATACCTATTGATGGTAACGCCACCACCAACACGAATAATAATAATAATAACAAGTTGGATTCACGGCATTTACAGAAAGTAGCTGGTGTTTTAGTTTTAGATTTTTAAGACATCATCATCACCATCATCATGATCTCATTGTGTATTAATTTGAAGTATATTCCAATATCCTAATGAAAATTTATCTGTTATTTTCTTTAATGATTCAGGAACAACATCACTATGTAAACTAACATGAATAGGTATCTTTAATGACTCACTTCTTGAGGAATTGTTGATGATTATAGGAATAGTATACCAATTACTTCCTCGTTCAATATACCCGTCTAAATTCTCTTCAATTTCTTCCATACTTGCAACTTCTTTATATATAACATCACCTTTACGTAAAATCAATTCAGATTTACTTAGAATTGTATTCATAGTTAACAATGCCGTGGGGATACTTTTAATTATATTCGTATTCTTATTATTTGTCATTGTTCCACCAATGGAGAATTCATTAATTGGGATAGTTAATTTAATGTTATTGTGTAATTCACTGGGTATACTGATATTCAAATGGATTTTCACCGATAATGGATTGATAAAATGTATCAACATGATCTGGGTTGTATTATTCCATGGTCGAGTATCATTAAGTATCTTGGACATGATTGTCGTGGGTAAATAATCAATGGCATTGAATTTAACTTGGAATTTATTGATGGTTGGTGGAATATTGTTCTCTACTTGTGGAGCAAATACAAGATTATTACAATCAATACATCGTAATGTCTTTTTTGCAGTTAATGGTTTCGATATCGGATATAGTTTCTTATTTCTAGAAGCTGATTTGTTGTCAGGCTGATCGTTCTTTTTAGTTCTGTTCATCAATTGTAGATTCTTCTTTGTTTGTTCACTTTGATCACCACCATCCTCTTCTTGGTACTCACTTAATACACCATTCTTAATATCTTGACAATACCTGTAAAACCCTTCATCTCTTTCATCGTTAACTATAGAAACCAATGATTTTGGTTTATAAACAATTTTGGTTTCATATTCAAATTGACAATATTCACAAGTGAAAGTAAATGATTTGCCATTATTTTCATAATCATTCATTTTGATAGACAAATTGGTCATATCTTTAGGACAAATGAAACAATTCTTGGTACATTTAATGATTTTTTCATTTCTTGTATAATTTGTTAAACAATTACTACAAAATTTGTATGTGATTTTCGGGAAGGTTTGATATTTGGATTTAGGATATTGACATATTGGACAGAAATATAGATCATTCAATCGATATAGGAAATTGGGATCTATGGTGGTTATATCAACTGGTGGTTCTGGACAACAATAAATAAATGAATCATTATAGATTCTTGACATCTCTCATTGGGCACTTGGGTAGTTGATAGTGATGTTGTTTGTTGTTCAAGACACTTTGAGACACGAAAAAAAAAAAAAAATTCCACCACAGTGGTTATGATTATTAGACTACCTTCCCCATGTAACACTACTCTACGACAACAATTAGTAGAAACCGTGGTGGTTCTACTAATTTCATGATGTTGATAATAATTTTAAGTTGTTGGTGCTTGTTCATACGTTCATTGGATTACATAACCAGACACGTGTTGTGCAAAGTTTCAAACCTATTTGTTATATAAAATACCACTTTCCCCTTTCATTGCTAGGAACAAAAAAATAATCGGACCCACGTTTTTGGAGCCGTTTCGTAATTACACTTACTAAAGCCATTAGCCACAGCTTACCCCTTTGCATTCCTATCCTTCCGACCCCTATTATTTCATTTGGTTTTGACAGTTTTATTTGGAACCTTTCCTCCTGATATTGTAATCACGAACGCAATTAGCAACGAATAAATTCCTCGCAACCTTATATTCGCGACCCACGTTGTTTGATTGTTTTTGACAGATTCATTTGGAACCTCCTACCATTAATTATCCGTTCACCCCTTGTCTTCTTGATTCCCATTGTTTCACTATTTTTTGTAATTCCGACAGCCTCCATTTGAGTCAACTATAAATATCCCATCATTTTTCACCTATCTTGTACTTGCTAGAAAATGGTTCCAACTACAAGCAACAATCTTTTAAGAATGATGGTCTCATTATTATCCCTTGCTACTGCTGCTTTATCATTCACGCAAGTTGTCTTAGCTAGTACTGAAGAACATACTTTGCCAAAGTTCACTTCCTCAGACAAGTTTTTTGCCCAATCTGATCCCGACATTCCTGTTGATAAGGTCAATGTCACTAACAATTTTGGTTTAGAAACCGATAAATATTCATGGTCCGATGTTATTTCCAGTTTATCATCCAATGAAAAATTATTTTTAATCCAAAGACACGGTGAAGGATGGCACAATGTTGCTCCATCCAATTTCTCCCAAGATGATTGGGACTGTTACTGGGAATTAGTTTCTGGCCGTGATGGGGTTGTTTGGGAAGATGCTGAATTAACCCCTAAAGGAGTCAATCAAATTAAAAAATTATCTTCTCAAATCAGCAACACCAAAGATTTGCCTTGGCCAACTAGGTTTTTTGCCAGTCCATTACGTAGAACATTACAAACTTGGCAATTGACCTGGTCCAATTTAAAACACAACACTCCTTTGATTAAAGAATTGGCCAGAGAAACTTATGGTATTGATTCCGAAAGTAAACGTCATAACAAAACCTATATCCATCAAAACTACCCAATTTTTGAATTTGAAGATGGGTTCACTGAACTCGATGAATTATGGAAACCAAATTTGAGAGAAACTGGTCAACATCGTAAATATCGTGTTGCTTTATTATTGACCCAAATCTTCGACAGTACCACCGAAGATGATAAAGTTATTAGTTTGGTTACTCACCTGGGTACCATTGGCTCGATTTTAGATGTTGTTGGTCACAGATCTTATCCTATGGTTACTGGTGGTTTAATCCCTGTTGTTATCCATAAGAAAGAACATGACACTAAGACTTATACTTTGGATAAACCAGATAAAACTTATACTGACCTTTGTCCAGATCCTCCAAAGACTATTAGTGGTGCTCCAAGTGACTACACCACTATTGCTTCTTAAATGGGTTAGTTCCCCATATATAAATTTGTAGACATTTTTTCGTTTTATTATCAATATACAATTTAGATGTTTTAGTTCCAATGTATCACGTGTAATAATAACTTCACTCTAAATAGTTTTTGATTTTTGAAGAATATAAATCTATTCATTTGAATTAAAATGGTATAAAAAAGAAATAAAATGGTATAAAAAAGAAATAAAATAATATAATATAAAATAATAGCCAACTACCTAGATTAGCTCAACCAATGGTGTTGGCCAACATGGCACCACTAGCAGTGAAACCAGTTTCGAACAAGTTGGAAAGACCACCAATCATTTGGGAGAAAAAGTCAGTTGGAGGAGCTGAGGCGGATGCATCAGCAGAACCACCGTAAGAAGCATCAGCGGATGTACCATAAGAACCAGAAGCAGCGACTGGGGCAGCAGCAGCTGGAGCTGAAGCCATAGCACCACCAGAAGCAGCAGCACCACCACTACAGTCACCAGCATCACAGGCTGATTCGTAGACAGTTTCAACAGGTGCATTAGCATCAGCAGCAACAGAGGCGTCGTCACATGGTTGAGAAGCATCTGGTGCTGGGGCGGCTGGAGCGGCTGGAGCGGCTGGAGCGGCGGAAGCACCACCACCCAAAAGACCTTCGATCAATGGAAGGAAAGTGGCGTTAGTAGAAGTAACGGTTAAGGCAGCAACGGCTAAAACGACGGAAAATTTCATTATGTATAATATAAAGTTAGTTGGTAAGTAGGTTGACTGAGTTGTTAGTAATGATAATAATAAATAAAAAGGACGGGTTAGGAGGTATAATTATGGAAATGAGAAGTTCTTTATATAGTGTTTTTTTTTTCCATTTGTTTAGTCGCTAGTTAATGTTTATATTTTTGGGACTGTTTCTTTTTATTGCCGAATTTCATCAAATTGTAAGAGATATAGTATCATTCTCGAGACCCCATTAGAACTGAAATTCCCGGTTAATTATAATACAGACAAACCGTTATAGTAGTTTATGGTGGTTAGAGAACTGAATTCCAGTCAGAGATTTTGTTCTATATAGTCGTGTTTATTGTTTTATTTTTTTTTCGACTGGTGAGGCTTTTCGCAGCATTTCTTTTTACGGACATGTTAAGTGCTTTGCGCTGTCCCTAATTCAGTTTTCCACATTATAGTTTGGATGGAATTTAGTTATGAAACTAAAACATCAAACAATAAAAATCAACCAAGAAAATAATTAAAAAATTATAACTTTCCCTTAACAAAATAATAATTACCACAATATAACATAATCCATAAATATGTAAATAAACGTGGATTACTCTTCCTCCGATGGAAATAACAAATAGGATTATCTTTACAGGAATAACCAAATTTTTAGTAGGATTATCAGCAGGCGATCGGTGGAGAACTAACGGTTACTCGTAACTTGGTAATTTAAGAATCTTACTCAAAAATTATCATAACCACCTTTACATAATGTAAGGTGGGAAGTATGTGCATGAACATTCATCATTAGAGAATTTTTCTTTTGTTAGTTATTTCGCCTCTCTTCTTTTCGTCTAACATAATATAAATTCCAAAATGAATTGGAAATATTATTTAACATATTGGAAAGAGACACAAAACGTCTATTCCTTTTTTATTTTTTGAATGGGTAATTCTGCATTACGTAGAAGAAGTTTCATTAGGCAATGCATTCTATAGTTGGACTAATTTGGAAAGAACTATTCCACCACCCCCACACTGAGTCAATCTCTTTTGTTCAACATAGTTTACTTTTTAGACTGAAACAGTTGGCTTGTTTTTGTTGTTGTTAATAACTGTAGAGGAAGCTTATAATTTATTCCTTCGATGACTGGAATTTTCATTAAATACATTTTGTTGGTTAATATAAGAATCTTGCCAAAAAAACGCAAAAGCAAAACAATACAATACAATTACCAAACACAAGAGCTTGCTTTCCTTTCGTTTATGAATGACTATTCAAACCTTTGTAAATCTTTTCAGGTTCTATCTAGCCGCGCCTTAGATTAAGTACATTGGAAAGGACAAAGCCATGTGTTGGTGAATCTTTCTTTGGAATACCAAATAATCCAGCTCTACCAAGTGTCCACGAAAC
>JAKTVF010000253.1:0-13564 GCA_030557055.1 Candida tetrigidarum | reverse complement strand
TCTGATGGCTCGGTTGCTACTGAATCTGGTATTGTCAGTGAATCCGGTTCTTCATTCACTACCATCACTACTTTCCCTGGTCCTGTTGCCAGTGAATCCGGCTTTGCTTCTGAATCTGGTACTTCAATCGTCACGTGGACTACTACCAACTCTGATGGCTCGGTTGCTACTGAATCTGGTATTGTCACTGAAATCGGTTCATCCCTCACCACTGTTACCACCTTCCCAGCTCCTGTTATTAGTACATATACCACGACATGGACAACCACCACTACTGACGGTTCCCTTTGTACTGAATCTGCTGTTGTTAGCCAATCTGACACTTGTATCATCACCATTACTACTTGTCCACATGAAAAGTCTTGTGGTGCTGTTGAAACCACTTTCACCAAGACTTGGACTACTACCATTGAAAACGGTGTACCTTGTACCGTATCTGGTGTTGTCAGTCAATCTGGTCCTTCATTGAGTACTGTGACTATATTCCCAGCAGAGACAGGTTCTGTACCTAGTAGTTCAACAGGTTCAGGATCAACCGGCTCTGGTTCATCTGGTTCATCTGGTTCAACTCCAAGTTCTGTTGGTTCTGGTTCTGTTGGCTCTGGTTCGGGTTCCACTGGTGTAGGATCTACTAGTTCCGGAACTACTGGAACTGGCTCTATTGGATTTGTTTCCACTGGCCCATTTGGCTCGTCAGTCACTACAGTCTCCATAGGTTCTATGGGTTCTAGCTCTGGTTCATCAGGCTCTATTTCTCAATCTGCTTCACTGCCGGTTTCAACTGTTTACACCCAAGTTTCGTCATCGTCATCTTCCTCTGTAATTGTGCCAGCTGATAATAGTGCTGGTAAAATTTCTACAAGAGGATCGATTGCAATGGGAATGGTTTTGTCAGCCATGATTGTATTTATTTGAGTTTAACAAAAGTTTCATTTTTTGTTTGATACTATTGACGGAATTGTCTTCCGATTTTATTATTGCTATACCCTGACTATGCATAATTTCTTGTTGTTTTTTTTTTTTCGGTGCAATTGAATAATAGATTCTTTTAGCACACCATGTATTTTTTTAACTTTTCTTGTGGATTTTATTACTTTATCTTTTCGAGTTTTTTATAGGCATATTCAATATATTTGAATTTTTTGTTTTTAATTATTTAAATCCCTTCTGTAAGAATTGGAATTTTCATTGTTGACCCGAGTATTCAATAGTTGTCTAGTGGAGGTTGTCACGTCGATGGTACGCTATCTGTGGTTCGATTTCTTAATTTATCACGCGATAATTTTTCTGGAATTATGTAACAAATAGATAGATAGATAGATAGATACTTGAAGGCTGTCCGTCACTATCAAAACATAATCTCCAAAATTACTTGTGTAATTCTAAATAATACGCGCATGTGTGTTTGTGTGTGAATATATCTATGCTATTTACAGAAAATTCATCGTGTGTGTATTGTGTGATGATAACTACGACCAAGGTATTAGGGATGGTTTTTGAAGCTCTTTGGAAAGTTTTTTTTTTTCTCCTTTTCGCTTTCCCTTGTTTGTTGATTTGGTGGTGAAACGAAAAGGAAAAAAATATTTGGCAAACCTGCACGATCTTCTTATTGTTAGCTAACTTTGGTGGACGAATAACGAAGTTGATTATTTGGATGCAAAACGCATAATTGATCGGAGGAAACAGTATAGTAGCTGTATTCCAAAAAAGAAAAAAGAAAAAATAAACGGGTTGTATCACCTGTACTTACCGAGATGGCCTTCCTTCCTGTCTTTCTTTCTTTTTTTTGTTTCGGTAACCACACCGTAATAGCCGTTGCATCTCAAACCTATTGTCAATTCCAAACTAGGTAACTCATGGCATCCTAGTTTCTTTTGATTTTCTGGGGTTGTAATCGGGCAGTGCTCCATTTTTTTGATACTTGCCCACGTTATCCATTGTCATCGACAAAATAGGCAATTATCATCATCCAAGAACCAAGACGAACAAGAATTTCTTTTTATGTTTTACTAATTTCTTTTCCATAGTCAGCATAGTAATTTCACCCATTAGCTGCAAATGAAACTACTGAACAAGGAATAACCCTTCTAGGTTTCAGCCATTCTGAAAAACTATTTAAACGGGTGGATATCACTCTTCAATGGAACTTTTTTTTTGTTTCTATTCATCAACAAACAAACAATTACTATCAACAATGGCTGCTCAACAATCTAACACTAACACTAAAACTCAATCCACCTCCGCTGCTTCTAAAGACAACGCCGTTGTCCGTGTCGGTAACGGTTATGCTGTTTCCAAGTGTACCATTATGTAAGGAGACCCAATTGGGTGTTCTTAATGGTGTATAAAGAAGAAGTTTCCCTTTTGCTTTTATTTTTAATTTGAAAAATCGTCGCTTTTATTCTTTCTGATCTTCTACTTTATAATTACTTTAGATCTGTTAAATAAATACACTTTTATTTCTTTCTAAAATCATGTTCGCATTGTGTAAGCTCCGCAGCTCAATTTCTAGTTGTTTAGTTTGTCCTATCGTCGGATTCGAACACAGGAGATCTTTAAAAACTAAGAAAAAAAAGCACTAAAATCTCTCCCTAATTAGACTATTCCAACCCGCGGTGCGAATATTTTTCAAAACAGGAGGGTCCTTCGTTTGAAAGTCGATATTTTTGCTCAGAAAGACGTGTACTTTTGAAAATTGTTGTAATCTTCAAAGTTCCATAAATCACTACACGAAAGTATATGGACCTTCTACGAGGGTGGGTACGGTTTATGTAGGAACTGTAAGTATAATTAGGGAATAAAACTTTAGATATTGTTTGATTATGGTGTATCCTGGGGGATCGATTTGTCATAAGATGACAAGGTACACTTTTTACTTTAATTTTGGTGAAATGTTCAACTGAAAATAATAAAATTGCTAATAATTGACATATCGAGGGAGAGGCCAAATATTACATTATAGTCACTTTCAAATTGAATATATTAACATATTTTAAGTATACCAATCGAATAACATATACTGTCGAAGGATTTCTTTTTGAACCCCAATGTTCACGTGCCAGGAACATAGTCGTGTACAAATGAAATGAAAAATTCAAATTACTAACCAATTTTAGTACGACTCTGTGTCCAAGATTTCTGCAACCTGCACTGCAAGGCAACGAAGTACTTTTAAGTCAAATGCTTCTTCTGAACTAACCTATATACGCATAGTGCTAATAAGGGGTATTCCATTGAAGTGTTACTGATAAATAAGGAGAGTACAAAAAATAGGACGCATATATGTATAGAACAGCAGGTTGTAGTTGTATCTACTGGAAAAATCCCCCCAAAAAGACCAAAGATAAAAATAGAGCACATAATACTAGTCAATTACAAATTTAAATATCCATCAAATCGTGGTTTACATACTGGGTTTGTGTTTTTGCCAAAGAGTCATTCTTTTTGTTGTATAAAACAATAGCCTAAAAGAAATTGCTCCGGGTTTAATTGGTTTGGGACTATACCCGTTGAAAACCAGAAGGAACAAAACAAAAAAAAGCATAAAAACTACTTGTCGGTATAATTGTTGTATATGATTGTCATATTCATGAACTGAAAAGATGAGTAGGAGGCGTCCAAAAATATGTGTGAAGCTTCCTAATCCAGATTGCTACCAAGCAAATTACTCCAGAGAGACTACTGCACTATTTAGTTTTTGACTAAACGGTCCAAGGAATTTGGAAATATTATTTTAGGTTGTTATTTTGTGTCTTTTTTTTCTGGTGGCTTTTTATTATTGATAGTTCGTATACGAGGTAATTCGAATTTATATAATAGTTATCTCCGTATCCATGGGTTTTCTCATTATGATTACTTTAGAGCAATTTCAGGTTCTTTGTTATTTTTTCAAAGTGAATAATGTTTTCCGAATGCCATTGTAGTATCTAAATAAATAGTTTTTACATTCCTTTACCTTTTTGATTCATTATTATGGGTAAATTTTCTCCACTAATGAGTTATTTTATTTGCTATAATTTCTTCGACGTGATTGTTCAGAAATAGTAATGAAATAGTAATAATTCAACAATAACGCGAAATTCCAAACATAATCACCAATTTTTGTATATTGTTTGTTGTATTGCATTATTGACAATGAATTTCTTTAGAACAATTCAAAATTTTTTTTAGCTACTTTAGTTTTATTTATTTTTTATTTCTCTTCATTTCTGCAACTTGTATATCGGCATTAAACAAATATCTTTTGGAGTCTTTTGTTTTGGGGTTTTCTTTTCTTAGTGAGTCAATTAGTCGTTTACCCCAACTGCTGTTCATGAACTGGAATTCGTGAAGGCGGATGCATTCTGGGAAAAAGAACCCACATCCAGATTCGTGCTATTTGCTTCTTCATTAATTAACAAGTAAAGTATCTTTGTGTTTAACTCCCTATGTGTTTGAAATTTGGTGTATTATCTTTTATTGTTTTTGAACACGAGCTATTTTACGAGTCGAAGGGTTAACATTGTGTTGGGGATACAATAAAAAATCGGAAAACCAGAGTTCTTGCCCTATAATAGAACAGAACAAAATCCACAATTTGCAAGAAAGTCACAGGTGGATAGCAGGTCACACATTACTTTACTTGAAGATGTGAGTCTTTCTTAGGTTTTTTGAGCTGCTACCTTTTTTTGACCTCCCATAATCTTAACAATGGGATAGCCAACAATAAAAGAAAACCAAAAAAATTAAATACTACCCCAAAAAAGTTATGCAGTTAAACTATTTCATAAATCCCCAAAAATAACCAAGTTTTTTTTTAACACGTAGTACATGAAAATATTACTAAAAACACACTATTGGGTTTCAGTGAGGGGTGGTATATTTCCGTGAAGAGCAAGAGGAAAAGTTCATCATGAGAACTATACAAATTACTTTTTCGGGGTTTAAGCTGTTTGCTCCGTAAATTTCATTTTGGTGGTGAAACAGAATGCCTGCGAGTTAAATAGTTAGCGAGTTAGTAAGTTCATTATCGCGAAAATTTGGCACGGTTTCGTATTATCTGAAATTTTGATTTGGATACTAGCCAAACCCATCATCACTTTATATTGATGGGAATAATTTTTATTTTTTTGTTTTTATTTAGAAAATTTGGTTGGGTTCGTTTAGAAACCTTGGGTATTGTGGAAAATTGACCTACACAAAGAAAAAAAAAATGAATTCGTAAACCACGATGGGAAACCCTAGGAAGTAAACAATCAATAATTAATAACTAATAATAATTCATCAACAATCAACAATCATCAAAGACAAGGACAAGGACAAGGACAAGAACGAGGACAATAAGAATAAAATAGTAAAAATAATTTTATTTTAAAATAAAAAACAATAGAAGGTCATCGTCCACGACCTATCATGCAGGTATTTTAATTCACCAGATCTATGATGCTCATGCTGACTACAGATATCCCTTCGGTCATGATACCAAAATTTCTTATTTCTCTTATTTCCCTTCTTCTTTTTTTTCTTGTTTTATAGTGATGTAGACTGCGGGGTTTCTCATAACACCTTCAAATGAATTTTCAGAATGAACAAACTATTCTGGGGGGTTTTATCTACAGAGAAAGATAGATAGTTCATAACCCAAATTACGCAGGAAATACCCTGATCACATGCTTTAGAGTGGAACACAAAAATAAGAATCTATAACCGCGTTTTTACTTTTCTCTCTTTTCTTTTCACTTCTTATGCTCAGTACTTTGATTTCACCAACCAACGAATCGCTAATGGTCATTCCCTGGTGCTTTCGCTTAAATGGTTAATTATAATTACAGCTCATTGAATGATAATGAAACCAAATAAAAAAATTCAATTAAACTTTCAAGCAAAAAAGGTTGAAATGAAATAGAATAAAAAGTTTATTCTGAAAACGAAATAAAAACTATGCCATAGGAAATTAGGCAAAAAAATTTCTAAAACAATATTTCACTTACTCATGTAATCCAAAGTGCCAAGGAAATAGTTGCATTAATATTTATAATAACTATAACTAAGACATTAATCTTTGGTAAAATTTAGACAAATAGACCTCCAAATATACTTAGAATTGGGGAAGAACTGAAATTTTAGGCAACTAGTTACCTCTATGAATGCTCAAGCAACTACTCGACATGGAATATTATGCATTTGTGGAAGATGATGCAATGTCTAAAATTGTATTTCGAGTAAAAACCCACTAAAATAGGATGTTCTTCCATTTTCAGTTCGTGCACAGTTACTTAAATTCGCCCATGAGAATGATGTTTTCCCAGTACAGCAAGGACAAAACAATATTCTCAAATTAGATCCGTGGATTATTCTTTTTTATGTACAGCTTAGTTATTTCTGGTAATCCCATTTTGGTAGACATACGATATGTACATATTTTAGTTCTGTATTTTGCAGGCTTTGTTTCACCAGGGTTATTTACGTTGGTTGGGCTCAACCACATATGTGTGTTATGATAGATCCCCATTTCCTTCTCTCACATCATGTAGAAGTAACTAACCTATTATTGAAGCAGAATTCAGAAAAACCATGATTTTTCCTACATGAGTAAATTGACTAACAAGGAATAGTGTACTTGTGCCAAGATTATAGATTTTGAACCCAGGCGCCTTTTTGCAGGGATATGCAGCACATCTTAAATTTAGGAACTTTCCGATATTTGTACGAGACAATTGAAAAAGCAACTCCATAGCAAGTAATCTATTTTTAAAAAAATTGATTACTACTTCCGTTCTTGAGTTTGTATTAGCTATTCCGTGGGAGTGGAGTTTGCGGATTTTCCAAGTATAACCTGAGGTGCAGATTGTACTGCTACCAACTTCATTTGTACGGGAGTTTCAAGATCGTTCGTTTTTTTGTGTATTTCATCTTCATAATAAGAAAGCTTACAAAAAAAAGAAAAAAGTACTAAGAAATTAGTCAATAAACTAATTCGCTATTTTAAGTTTGCTTTTTTTTTTCGAACAAGGGTAAAGTTTAGGATTATTGCCTAAAGTTAAAGTTAGATTTGAGAGAACAGTAAAACTTGGAAATATGAACTTCTGAAATATATGGTCAGTCCATGTTATACAATTAACAGAGTAAGGAAGAAAATTACAGAACCACTTCTTGTTCATACCCATTATTTACAAAATTGGGGTTTTTCTAAATCATTTTTTTTTGTTTTTCGTAAATCGGAATTTCAAAATAAGTAGTTCTCTGATACTACCCTCTATGCTCTTACTAGCCCTTTTAGTCACTTTTGGTTTAATTTTCTTTCTTTGTTGTAATCCTTTTTCATTGTTGATATTGTTTCTCATTGTTAAACTCATTGTACTTTTATTTTATAAACTTTGTGCTAAAAATTCAAGAGTCCTACATTGCAGCCATGACTTAGTTTTGGTATTTGCAGATTACATTGCACGTATTTCAAAATTTGAAAAATCACTCAAACAAAGAGAATCCAACACCATGATGATATAAATTACAAGAAAATAAATACATGAATTAGGTAAACCTGAACTAAATCTGTTTTGTAACCTTCCCATATGCATATCTAGAATTTCAATTGTATTAATTTAGTTTTTACAGCTTCTGAAGCATTGTATTCTCAAAGTTGGCGACGCTTTGCCTAATTTTATTATTATTATTATTATTATTTTGCAATTGCATTCTCTTTGCATGAGCTCCGTTCATTTCAATTGGCAAAACTTAGTAATTGACAATAAGCTTCCCATATGTTGTATTCAACCCCCCCAAAATCCATATATAAATAAACATACAAATCATGTAATTCAGCGAAATTATCATCTTGATTTTGTTTGCATAATCATCAAAGAATCTTCTCTAATCCCCCTTACCAAAAATCAAAAATGATACTTCCATTCAAGAGGGTTTTAGTAGCTTCTTGGCTATTATTTAATTCCGTCTCAGCAGTTGATATCACACAAGACACAGTCGACCGTGGTACTGTTAATTTAAACGTTGGTGACATTACCGTCCACTCTGGTGCCTACTGGTCAATTGTTGATAATGCTGTTTCTGCCTTTGTGGGTTCCTTAGATGTTCAGTCTGGTGCTGGTTTTTACATCTCCCTGACATCCTCATTAGTTGCCCTTCAAGTTACTATGACTTCCCTTCTTAGTTCCATTACCAATGATGGTATTATTTCTTTCAATTCCGTTGCGTCATTAACTTCTTCAACTTATAACTTGGTGGGTGCTTCCTTCACCAATAATGGTGAGATGTACTTGGGTGCTTCTGGTGTCCTTCCAAGTGTCATGTCCTTAACTGCAGCTTCTTGGGACAACGAAGGTTTATTGGTGTTTTATCAAAACCAAAGAACTTCTGGTGTCGTGACATTGGGTGCTCCTGGTATTGCTATAACAAACAATGGTCAGATCTGTTTGTATAACGAAGTCTACCAACAATCAACACCAATCAATGGGTCTGGTTGTATCACTGCTGAAGTTAATTCTTCTATCTACATTCCAAACTCGCTTTTGTCTGTTGCTACCACACAAAATTTTTACTTAGCGGATAGTCAGTCATCCATTATCGCTCAAGCTCTTTCCACTCCTCAAACCTTTAACGTTTATGGTTTTGGTGGTGGTAACAAAATCGGTTTAAGTGTTCCCCTTGTAGGTGTCCCATTGGTGTCAAACCCATACGATTATAATCCTACAACTGGTATTTTAACCTTGAGAGCTACATTACTTACCCAGAGATTCTATATTGGTCCAGGTTATGACCCTAGTTTGTTCCAAATAGTTACTGACTTGGGTGGTGGGTTACAAACAACTTTGTTGGGTAGTGTGCAGTACAATGGTCCAGTCCCAACACAAACTTTACCAACCGCGTGTCAAATTGCTTGTAGCCCACCTCCAGACGCACCTGGTGCTACTCCAACAGAATACACAACAACAATAACAACAACAGCTTCTGATGGTTCCCAATTAACAGAAACTGGTGTTGTTGATATCAGCACTGATACTAATGGTTCTTGGTTCACCTCCACTAGTATTTTCCCAACTGAATCATCTTCTTCTGAAGAGCCATCTACTACTGAAGAATCATCTTCTACTGAAGCATCTTCTACTGAAGAACCATCTTCTACTGAAGCATCTTCTTCTGAAGAACCATCTTCTACTGAAGCATCTTCTTCTGAAGAACCATCTTCTACTGAAGCATCTTCTTCTGAAGAACCATCTTCTACTGAAGCATCTTCTTCTGAAGAACCTTCTACTACTGAAGTATCGTCGAGTGAACAACCTTCGTCATCTTTGGATAGTTCTGATGTGCAAACTGAATACACCACCACTTGGACCACCACCAACAGTGATGGATCAGTTGAAACTGACTCTGGTATCGTAAGTCAATCTGGTACTTCACTCACCACTATCACTACTTTCCCACCAGCAAGTTCCGACTTACAAACTGAATACACTACTACTTGGACTACTACCAACAGTGATGGATCAGTTGAAACTGACTCTGGTATCGTAAGTCAATCCGGTACTTCACTCACCACTATCACTACTTTCCCTAATACTGTTGCTGCTGAAGAGACTGAATACACCACTACTTGGACCACCACCAACAGTGATGGATCAGTTGAAACTGACTCTGGTATCGTAAGTCAATCCGGTACTTCACTCACCACTATCACTACTTTCCCACCAGCAAGCTCTGATGTGCAAACTGAATACACCACTACTTGGACCACCACCAACAGTGATGGATCAGTTGAAACTGACTCTGGTATCGTAAGTCAATCCGGTACTTCACTCACCACAATCACCACTTTCCCACCAGCAAGCTCTGATGTGCAAACTGAATACACCACTACTTGGACCACCACCAACAGTGATGGATCAGTTGAAACTGACTCTGGTATCGTAAGTCAATCCGGTACTTCACTCACCACAATCACCACTTTCCCACCAGCAAGCTCTGATGTGCAAACTGAATACACCACTACTTGGACCACCACCAACAGTGATGGATCAGTTGAAACTGACTCTGGTATTGTTAGTCAATCTGGTACTTCACTCACCACTATCACTACTTTCCCACCAGCAAGCTCTGATGTGCAAACTGAATACACCACCACTTGGACCACCACCAACAGTGATGGATCAGTTGAAACTGACTCTGGTATCGTAAGTCAATCTGGTACATCGTTCACCACCTTGACCACTTTCCCGGGAAGTAGTGAATCTGCCGCTCCAACAATTTGTAAGAGAGATGATATTAATTGTATTTCGTCTACCGTCTCAGAAATTCAAACCGAGTACACCACTACTTGGGAAGTTACCAACAGTGATGGATCTGTGTCTACTTATTCCGGTATCGTCAGTGAATCTGGTACCTACCTCACCACCGAAACCACTTTCCCAGCTGCTATGCAAACCGAGTACACTACCACTTGGGAAGTTACCAACAGTGATGGATCTGTTTCTACTTATTCCGGTATCGTCAGCGAATCCGGTTCATCCCTCACCACCTTGACTACCTTCCCAGTTCCTGTTATTAGTACATACACCACCACATGGACAACCACCACCACTGACGGTTCCCTTTGTACTGAATCTGCTGTTGTTAGTCAATCTGACACTTGCATCATCACTATTACTACTTGTCCACATGAAAAGTCTTGTGGCGCCGTTGAAACTACTTTCACCAAGACTTGGACTACTACCACTGAAAATGGTGTACCTTGTACCGTATCTGGAGTTGTCAGTCAATCTGGTCCTTCATTGAGTACGGTGACTATATTCCCAGCAGAGACAGGTTCAGTGTCCCATGGCTCTACCGGTTCTGGTTCATCTGGTTCTGGTTCGACTGGTTCAGGTTCCGGTTCAAGTTCCACTGGCTCAGGTTCAGTCTCAGGTTCAGGTTCAGGCTCCGTTGGTCCAGGCTCCGTTGGTCCAGGCCATACTAATCCAGGTTACATTGGTCCAGGTTCTAGTGGCTCCGGTTACATTGGTCCAGGTACCAGTGGCTCTGGTTACATTGGTCCAGGTTCTGGTGCTCCAGGATCCACTGGTTCAGAATCCACTGGTTCCGGTACGACTGGCTCTGGATCCACAGGTTCAGGATCAGGAACAGGTTCCACAGGTTCAGGATCTACAGGTTCTACTGTCTCAGGCTCAAGTTCTTCAGGCTCAGGTTCTTCAGGTTCAGGTTCTTCAGAATCCACTGGTTCAGGCGCTGGTTCCACTGGTGCAGGTTCTGCTGGTTCTACTCCAGGTTCTACTGGTTCTACTGGTTCTACTCCAGGTTCTACTGGATCCACTGGCTCTGGATCGACTGGCTCAGGCTCTGGTTCTACCGGTCAATCCCCTTCACTGCTGCTCACAACCATGTACAACCAAGCTTCATCATCAGCATCAGCATCAGCATCCCCATCTGGGGTTGTTCAAGCTGAAAACAGTACTGGTAAATCATCTCCTTTGGGGTCCATGATGTTAGGTATGATCGTGTTTGCCATCATTACTATTGCTTGAGATTAACAAGTTTTTCGACATTGTTGACGAACTTGTTTCTCTGCTTCTGTTAGTGGTCTAGAGTATTCATTTGTTTGATACCCGACAACGTTTATTATGTTTTTTTTTTCTTATTTTGACTTTCTTGAGGACTATTGTTTATTTTTATGCTTCCTTTTCTTTTCGGTGCAATGAGTTCGTTTGGCACACCCTGTATTTCCTTCAGCTTTTCTTGTGGATTTTATTTCTTTATTTTTTCGAGTTTTTTATAGGCGTATTCAATATATTTGGATTTTTGTTTTGTTTCTTTTTGAGGTTTAAAATTCCCAATTCTACCTAAGAAGGTATTATTCTTCAGACAAATGGAGCTTGTACTAATATCCAAATTGCTCGTGTTATTCGTATCGTTATAATCACTACGCCTCGGACCAAAACCAATCACTATGTTGACATTAGAAATGAACAGTACCGGTCACGTGATACAAATGATAAATTTCTCCAGTTACGATGCCTAATTTTACATGTTAGATTTTGTACCCCGGAGAATATTTTCTACAGAACGGAAACGAAAACGAAAACCAAAACAAATTAAATAATATTGGTAATAATAATAAAGCCAATTGAGTCCCCTTTTATTTTCATTATCTGAAATCTAATGTGTACCTGTCTGTAAGACAAGAGACGGCAAGAATATGTATCTAAATATTTTCTTCATCCGGGTTCCGATACCCTGGCGGGATGCGCTTGTGGATGGTTTTTTTTTGTGGTCGAATTCTTCTTTTTTTTTTTTTTATTTATCTCATCTCAACGAATTGTTTATATTGTATTGTATTGTATAACTGCCACAGAAATAAAGATGACCAAAAAAAGAAACGGAAGAAGAATTATTGAAACCACAGAAGAAGGAAAGAAAGAAAGCAAGGAATTAGAAGACAAAAAAAAAGAAACCAACACTAACCCTTCAGTACGAGATCGGGTGTCGTAATAAATGTCGTCCTACTCTATCTTCTACCAATCCTGAGTTTGGTATTAGTACAAACTACATGAGATGTTTGGTGTGTATTTACCAGAAACGATCAAACACACACACACGAAAAAAAAATATATAATAAAAGTCAACATCACAAGCCAATGGAGTGAACGATAAACATTCGAACGGATATCTACCAGCAGAAGAAGAAGGGAGAGATTTGCGGTTCTTATGTATTATTACACCCAAAAAAAAATCTTCGAACGTAAAGGGTTTGTTGTTATTACTTAATTATCTTTCGTGTATTATTTTTAATTATTATATTTTTCTTTCCTTTTCTTTTCTTTTTTGAATTAGTATTATTATCCCCTTGACCCGTTTATCGTCATTTTTTTACCCCCTATCATCTCTCTTAGTATTATTAATACAAATAAGCATAAAAATAAAACTTATCTGTAATACTGGGCTTAGCGGTTCTTGTCATTATTGTCAAGAGAAGCGAACGTGACTCTATTTCCCGTGCATAATACTCTACCATCCGTTAACGGAACTCTCTGTAATCCAAGGAAAACCAAAAAAATAAAAAAAGAAACATTACAAGACAAGACAATACAGTAACAATACAGTAACAATACAAAAAAGTTGGATTTGAAATTGCGACTAAAAAAAAAAAAAGAATTAATAATAAAAATACCTCATTACTCTCCTACACTAACTTCAAACAATATTCATACTAATACTAATACTACAACAATAAAATACAATAATAAAATACAAAAAAAAAAAAAATCCTCTTCGCCATTGATAAGTCCAACAACACACACACACACACACACAGACACAGAATCCCATTCACCCACCCTTCGATAAAGAACCTTCAATAATACAAAAAAGAAACCATTAATAATTAAAAAAATTACTTTGTATCGTTTTCTTTCACACAGGGCTAGGTTTTTTTTTTCTTGTTTTTTTTTTTTTTTTTTTTTTTAATTAATATACTTATCATCACCAAGGTTATACATTCAATTATAGATAGACGTTTTCAATCATTGTTATCACTGATTAATTAATACTTAGTTGCATTTTCCATTCCTATTCATCCAAA
>JAKTVF010000252.1:0-13567 GCA_030557055.1 Candida tetrigidarum | reverse complement strand
ACCGATCTTGCCACGGCAATAACCTGTCTACCTCTACCTTTACCATCTTTGGCACCTTCAATAATACCTGGTAAATCCAACATTTGTATCTTGGCCCCTTTGTATTTAATGGTACCTGGGACAGTGGTCAAGGTGGTGAACTCGTATGCGGCTGCTTCCGAATGGGTTCCTGTAAGTTTGACAACAAAGTCGATTTACCGACAGATGGAAACCCAACAAACCCAACTGTAGCCACACCGGTTCTTGCCACATCAAACCCAACACCGGCACCACCTCCACCACTGCCACTACCATCGGTCAATAACTCTCTTCTTAGTTTGGCAAGTTTAGCTTTTAATTGACCCAAATGGAAGGAGGTGGCCTTATTCTTCTGGGTTTTGGCCATCTCATCTTCGATGGCCTTAATCTTCTCAACTGTTGTCATGGTTGTGTTTGTAGTTATCGAAACAACAAAAGAAATGAAACGAGTTATACATATTAGAATTAAAAAAATTTTTTTTTTTTTTTTTTGTTCTGATGGTTGATCTCTATGAGCAGTAAGATTGGATTTAACTCAGCTTATAGAGTATTGCTCGTTATACAATAATATAATAACCAACCTCTCATCATGACCGACGATAAGGTTCCTAGTTAACTAGAGGAAAAGGGAAGGGCGAGAGGGGAGGCAATGGGAAGAATAGAAGCAGATACTACCATTCCTTACTTTCAAGATCATTAGATCTGCTGCAAATCAAGACTCCTCTAGAAAAGAAAGTTCTTGTAGATAGAAACAAACAATAAACGCCTTTTAGAACATACTAGAGAAGGCAAACAAGTAACTCACCCAGTAATATCCAAGAAACGTACGTCACACCATTCTTCCAATTGGATTACATTATCAACATCATCACCAATTACAAAGGTCGTGTGCATCATCATATTGTTGTGCATATAACAATGTGGTTGTACTATTTTTTTATTTTTTTATTTTTTTTTTTCGTTCTCCTGTCTTTTACTAAAGGACAAAAGATACAGTAGACAAAAAAAAAAAACTTTTCAAGATCATCGAAAACCAATTTTTCAATAGTCCATCAACATTGAATCATCATCATGGCTAAGAAGGGAAAGAAAGCAGCACAAGCTGGAGGCGATTTTTGGGATGACGAAGATCTTGCCCAAGAGCAACCCCAAGCTGAAGAATTCGGTACTCCACTGGAAATTGAAACTCAAACTGAAACAGACACTAAAAGCCCAGAAGCGGAAGGTGAAGCTCAAACTGAAGGCGGTGAACCTGAAGAAGCTTCAGCTGAAGATATTTCTGGTGATTTTTTAAACTCAATCCGTAAAACCAAACAAAAGAAAGCTCAAAAGGAAGAAGACGAAAAAGCAAGCGCAAATAATGGAGGAGCACCAAAGTTATTATCCAAGAAAGAAAAGGAAAAGATGAAGAAGGAAGCTGAAAAACAAAAAAAGAAGGAACAAGCCCAAAAGAAGAAAGCTCAACAAGCATCCAAGAAAGAGCAAATCAAAGAGGCAAATAAACAGAACGCAGCTGCCGCTGCTTCTTCTGCATCCCCATCGTCCTCAATTGCTGGCACACCTGAACCAGAAGACGCTAAAGATGTTGCCTCTGAAACCGCAAAGAGTAAGCCGGCCAAGAAAGGTAAGAAAGCTCCAGCCGGTCTTGCTGCTTTAAAGAAACAATTAGAATTGAAAAAACAATTGGAAGAAGAACAGCGTAGGTTAGAGCAAGAGGAAGAAGACCGTAGGTTGGAAGAAGAAAGACTTGCCGCTGAAGAAGAAGCCAAAAAAGAGGCTGCCAGAGCTGCAAAGAAAGAGCGAGAAAGATTGAAGAAAGAACAATTGAAAGCCGAAGGTAAATTGTTAACCAAAAAGCAGAAGGAAGAAAAGAAATTGCAAGAACGTCGTCGTCAGCAATTATTGCAGGCTGGTAATGTCAGTGTTGCTGGTTTGAACAAAACAGATTCAGACTCACAAAAACCAAAGAAGGTGGTTTACACAAAGAAAAAGTCTACTAAACCAAAAACCTTTATCCAAAAACCTGCACCATCAAAAGCATCTGCAACTAAGAACGAAGATGATGACGAGGAAGCCTTGGTTGATGATTGGGAAAAAATGGCTTTGGATGATGACGAGCCAGTCGTTGAAGATTGGGAAGCTGACTTTGGCGATGACCACAAAGATGAAGTAAATAAGCAAGAACAGGAAGAAGAAGAAGAGGAAGAAGAGGAAGAAGAAGATGATGAAGAAGAAGAGGAAGAAAAGGCCAGAATCGCTCAACAAGAACAAGAAAGACTCGCTGCAGAAGCCAAACGTGAAAAAGAAGAAGCTGAAAGAAAAGCACGACAAGCAGCTTTGAAAAAAGAAGAAGAGGCAGCCAAGACAAAGGAAATAGCTAACCAAAAGACGGTGAGTAGTACTCCAGAAAAGGATTTGCGTTCTCCAATTTGTTGTATTTTGGGTCACGTCGATACTGGTAAAACTAAGTTGTTGGATAAAATTCGTCAAACCAATGTCCAGGGTGGTGAAGCTGGTGGTATTACCCAACAGATTGGTGCCACATATTTCCCAGTGGATTCTATTAAACAAAAAACTGCAGTCATGGCCAAATACGAAAAACAGACGTTTGATGTCCCAGGTTTGTTGATTATTGATACTCCAGGGCACGAGTCCTTCACAAACTTGAGATCTCGTGGGTCCTCGTTGTGTAATATTGCCATCTTGGTTATCGACATTATGCATGGTTTGGAACAACAGACCTTGGAGTCCATTAGATTGTTGAGAGACAGAAAGGCTCCGTTCGTTGTTGCGTTGAACAAGATTGATAGATTATACGACTGGAAAGAAATACCAAACAACTCATTCAGAGACTCTTTCGCCAAGCAATCTAAAGCTGTCCAAGGTGAATTCCAAAACAGATACGATCAAATCAAATTAGCCTTGGCCGAACAAGGGTTGAATTCGGAATTGTATTTCCAAAACAAAAACATGTCCAAGTACGTTTCCATTGTTCCAACATCTGCCGTTACCGGTGAGGGTGTTCCAGATTTGTTATGGTTGCTTCTTGAATTGACCCAAAAGAGAATGTCCAAACAATTGATGTACTTGTCTAAGGTTGAAGCAACGATCTTGGAAGTCAAAGTCGTCGAAGGTTTTGGTTACACGATCGATGTGGTTTTGTCTAACGGTATATTGCGCGAAGGTGACCGTGTGGTGTTGTGTGGTTTGAATGGACCGATTTCGACAAATATCAGAGCATTGTTGACACCTCCACCATCACGTGAATTGAGAGTCAAATCCGAGTACGTGCATCTTAAAGAAGTCAAAGCAGCTTTGGGTGTGAAGATTGCAGCTAATGATTTGGAAAAAGCTGTTGCAGGTTCACGTTTACTTGTTGTTGGGGAAGATGACGACGAAGAAGAGTTAATGGACGAAGTCATGGACGATTTGACCGGATTGTTGGACACTGTCGACACCTCTGGTAAAGGGGTGGTTGTTCAAGCATCCACCTTGGGTTCCTTGGAAGCGTTGTTAGACTTCTTGAAGGATATGAAAATTCCAGTTATGTCTATTGGGTTGGGTCCAGTTTACAAGAGAGATGTTATGAAGGCATGTACTATGTTGGAGAAGGCACCAGAATTAGCTGTCATGTTGTGTTTTGATGTTAAAGTCGACAGAGAAGCCGAACAATATGCCGAGGAACAGAATATTAAGATTTTCAATGCCGATATCATTTATCATTTGTTTGATGCTTTCACTGCCTACCAAGCTAAATTGATGGAAGTCCGTCGTAAGGAATTTATGCAATACGCCGTTTTCCCATGTGTTTTGAAGACCATCCAAATCATCAACAAGAGAAACCCAATGATCATTGGTGTTGACGTTATGGAAGGTACTGTCAGGATCGGCACTCCAATTTGTGCTGTTCGTACAGACCCAGAAACCAAGCAACCAAGTGTATTGTTGTTGGGTACTGTTGTTTCATTGGAGGTCTCACACAAGCCACAAGACTCGGTAAAGAAAGGACAAACCTCTGCTGGTGTTGCCATGAGATTGGAGAACCATTCATCTTCGCAACCTACATGGGGACGTCATGTCGATGAAAGTGATAACTTGTATTCATTGATTACCCGTAAATCCATCGATACTTTGAAAGACCCTGCTTTCCGTGAGAGTGTTAGCAGAGACGATTGGTTATTGCTTAAGAAATTGAAACCAGTCTTTGACATCAAATAATCGTCTTTGTTTTGTAGTATTTGAAGTATACATAGATAATGTATAGTTGAGGTTTATATATTTATATATATAGATATGAATATAAACCAAGGAAAAAGAAAACGTGATTTATTAAGACTGACTTGTAGAGTGTAAACAAGAGGACATAGTTGTGTTCAATGTATGAGGTGGTTATGTGCAGGTGCGAAAAAAAAAAAAATTGAACAAACAGTGAAGCCAATGAAAAATCACAGAATAAGCAAAGCGGAAAGAAAAAAAAAAAAATAGAAATAAAAATCGAGAAACCAACGGGTAGAAGCAAGCTATAGGGTACTGCTACCTATACATATTACATATTACATACACACATACACAAAGATGCAAGATTTGCCACCTATTGGAGGATACGACCCAATTCAATGGAAAAGAAATCTTCCTTCAAGAGGATTCAGAGGATCAATTTACTTTTGGGGAATTGCAGGTTTGATGAGTTTTGGATTCTACAGATATTACCAAGGTGTGAATGAACAAAGAGAATTCACCAGAGAAAGAAACTGGGCAAGATTCCATTTGGAACCATTGTTAATTGCTGAAGAAGATAGAAATGTCGCTAGGAGATACTTTGCCGAATTAGAACGTCGAGAATTGGCCAAACAAAACATGAGTCCAGAAGATAAAGAAAAATTCGAAGAAGACTTGTATAATGATAAATCCAAGTTCCGTTTCCCAAGATTCACAGCTGGTCTTCCACCAAAAGATATTTAGGAAAAGTGAATATACAATACAGCCATGTTGATGAAATTTCTATCCCTTGTTTTTGTTTCAAAACTGGGTACTGGTTTTCTACAATTGCAACCAGGTTCAGGATGTTTTTGGGAATCCTGATTGTTTCTTTTTTTTTTTTTTTTAGATTTATGACTGTTTTCAACACTAGCTTGTTCGTTTATTGCACATCACCAATATAAATACATTCCGGTCACATCCAACATTTTATCTCTCAATGTGCTTAGTCTATTAACATGGACACACTCCAATTATATTCTCTCTAGGAGCAACAGATGATAGCAAAATCATTACCGAGCAATATAGTCGGGATGTAATTCTGCTCTGATTATTCGTAGAAACGGCAGAAACCCCTTCTATCCTCGGCATTATGAAAGTTGCGTTAGTTTTATGTATCCCTTTTTTTTTTCATGCCATCTTTCTGTGACCATCTTTTGTTTAATGATTTCTTGTACTCCTGGACTTCCGCCTGGTGTTATATGTATAGTCCGAAAGACGCATTTAAGGATTATAACTTCATCTATTCAATATCCCGAATGGGTGACAAAAGACAAGAAACTAAAAATACAAAAACGGGAAAAATATACAATACTAGTAAAAATTCCCAGATATCTGGAACATAATACCAACATTTAGCACATCCTCGGTACAATGTATATATATAGTAGTAAAATGTTAACAACGCTTCAAATCCAAGAAAAAAAAAAAAAGAAAATAACAACAAGAAATACCGAATAATGTAATCGAATTCTCCGAAGAAGAAGAGTTAGATGTTTCCTTATATTTCTTTAAATCCGATTGCGTTTTGTGCGACGTATAACGGAAATAATGACTAGATTTAAGCTTTGCAGCTGTTATTACATACAACCACACCATAGTAGGAGAAGAAAGGGCTATACAAAAAATAAAGACTGACAGTGACATTCGCCAAGTCTTACCAAAGTGTGATTGCATCTTCTAGTTATGGCACCGGAAAGTAGTTGAAAAAATTTTCCGTCCTGTTTACTTGCAGGAGCTACCAGCTACCACCTACAGTGTATGATGTTTCATTTTTTTTCTTGTCGCTTGGTCAAACCACACAAAGAAGGGTTAGGTCAGTTGAATGCAACCCATTGCATTTGATCATTCCTCATGTTCTATACAAATGTATCGTGCTGTACTGGGATGTGACTATTTAAAGAAGGGTTAATGTCTCTTTCTAGATTCCATTTTGTTTGTCTTTTTTGTTGATTTATTTCTACAATTAACTACTATGAAAGAATTAGACTCAACATCTACATCTTCCTCGACCTCGATCTCGGAACAGGGAGATAGTAGCACTGCACACCCATATGATGGGTATAATGTCAGAGTTGCCCTGGAGATTCAGGAATTAGCCAGAACCATATCACACGCTAGTATCCACCAATTACAATTGCATAGAAACTCCACCCACCAGAGTACTTTACAGGATACCCTGTCAGCTGAAAACAATGCCAAACTTTCGAAATTTGGTGTTGTTCCAATTGATGATAACGGTGAGTTTGTTGACCAAAGATTGAACCCCGATTCCCCTGATTTTGATGCTGCGTTTTGGATAGGCAATGCCCATAAGCTAGTTATGTCAGATACGGAATACTTTAAACCAATTAATATTGGTGTTGCTTATAAGAACTTGCGTGCCTTTGGCAGTGCAACAGATGCAGATTATCAAAGCACATTCTTGAACACCATCCCAAAATATGTCTCATCATTTGTCAGAGAAAAGGTGTTGAAACATTCAGGACCAACTTTTGATATATTAAAACCCATGGACGGGTTGCTTAAACCAGGTGAAATGACTGTCGTGCTAGGACGTCCTGGTGCTGGTTGCTCGACTTTTTTAAAAACCATTGCTTCTCAAACGCATGGTTTTCATGTTGATAAAGAGTCCATTCTTAGATACAACTCTTTGTCGTCTAGTGACATTGTTAAACATTTCCGTGGAGAAGTTGTATACTGTGCCGAAACGGAAACCCATTTCCCACAATTGAGTGTTGGAGATACCTTGGAATTTGCTGCCAGGATGAGAACACCACAAAATAGACCATTGGGTGTTAGCCGTGAAGAGTATGCCAAACACATTGCCGCCGTGGTGATGGCATTGTATGGGTTGTCACACACAAGAAATACCAAAGTTGGTAATGACTTCATCAGAGGTGTCTCTGGTGGTGAAAGAAAAAGAGTCTCTATTGCTGAAATAACACTTAACAATGCCAAAGTCCAATGTTGGGATAATTCTACTAGGGGTTTGGATTCCGCCACTGCACTTGAATTTGTGAGAGCAGTGAAAGCTGGTGCTGATATTATCGGTAACACCCCGTTGATTGCTATCTACCAATGTTCACAAGATGCATATGACTTGTTTGATAATGTTGTCTTGATGTATGAAGGTTACCAGATTTATTTTGGGAGTGCCAAGGATGCTAAACAGTATTTCCTTAACATGGGTTACGAGTGTCCAGAAAGGCAAACCACTGCTGACTTTTTGACCTCTTTAACTAATCCTGCTGAAAGAATCATCAAACCCGGATTTGCAGGGTCAGTTCCAAGAACTCCACACGAATTCTATGTTCACTGGAAAGAATCACAACAGAGACAAAAGTTGCTCCAAGATATCGATGAATATTTACACGGTCGTGATGAAGCCGGGGAGAAGAAAGCTTTGACTGAGGCTCACAAGGCTCGTCAATCCAAGCACATGAAACCAGCATCTCCATACACCGTCAGTTTCTTTATGCAAGTGAGATACATTGCTTACAGAAATTTACTCCGTATAAAAGGAAGTCCTGCTGTCACCTTGTTCCAGATATTTGCAAACACTATCATGTCCTTTATTCTATCATCTATTTTCTACAACTTGCCCAATGACACGTCCTCGTTCTACCACAGAACGGCTGCTTTGTTTTTTGCTGTGTTGTTCAATGCCTTCTCATGTATCTTGGAAATTTTTGCCCTTTATGAAGCCAGACCTGTTGTTGAGAAACACAAGAAATATGCTTTGTACCACCCCGCAGCAGATGCATGTGCATCCATTCTTACTGAGTTCCCTACCAAACTCATTTCTGCTATTGGTTTTAATTTGGTTTACTACTTTATGATCAACTTCCGTCGAGATGCCGGCAGCTTTTTCTTCTACTTTTTGATCAATTTCGTAGCCACCTTGGTCATGTCTCATATTTTCAGGACAATTGGTGCAGCCACCAAAAAGTTAGAAGAAGCAATGACTCCCGCAGCCATTTTATTGTTGGCATTGACAATCTTCACTGGGTTTGTTATTCCAACTCCAGATATGCGTGGATGGTCTCGCTGGATCAACTATATAAATCCATTGGCATATGCTTTTGAGTCATTAATGACAAACGAATTCCACGGCCGGTTGTTTGATTGTGCAAGGTTTGTACCATCTGGTGGAAGCTACCCTACTACAGGTCCTAATAGAATCTGTTCTCCTGTTGGAAGTGTTGTTGGAGAAAGTTTTGTTAGTGGTACTACGTACATCATGGAGTCATTTGTGTACAAGAACCTGCACAAGTGGAGAAATTTCGGTATTTTGGTTGGTTACATGATCTTCTTCTTCTGCACCTACATCTTTTTGTGTGAAATCAACAAAGGAGCAATGCAAAAGGGTGAAATTTTGCTCTTCCAAAAACGCAGTTTAAAGAAGATGAATCATGTCAAGAAGGATATTGAAACAGGTGAAGTTAGCAAGGAAAGTCTGGAGTTTGAAAATACCAGTAGTGGTGGTGGTGGTGGTGGTAAAGAGGAAACCAAGTTGACGAAAAGTGGCCATATTTTCTTCTGGAGAAATTTAACTTACCAGGTGAAGATAAAATCGGAAGATAGGGTTATTTTGAACCAAGTGAATGGATGGGTCAAACCAGGACAAGTTACTGCCTTGATGGGTGCTTCTGGTGCAGGGAAAACTACTTTGTTGAACGCATTATCTGATAGATTAACCTCCGGTGATGTTACTGATGGAATACGATTGGTGGACGGTAAGCCATTGGACTCCTCATTCCAAAGATCCATTGGGTATGTCCAACAACAAGATTTGCATTTGGAAACGTCGACTGTTAGGGAGGCTTTAGAATTTGCCGCACTTTTGCGTCAACCTAAGGCTGTATCTAGAAAGGAGAAACTTGAATATGTGGATCATGTCATTGAATTGTTAGAGATGGAAAAATATGCTGAAGCCGTTGTTGGTGTCAGTGGGGAAGGTTTAAATGTGGAACAAAGAAAGAGATTGTCCATTGGTGTTGAATTGGTGGCCAAACCAAAGCTTTTGGTGTTTTTAGATGAACCAACTTCTGGTTTGGATTCTCAAACCGCTTGGTCTATCTGTAAATTGATTAGAAAGTTGGCAGATAATGGCCAAGCCATTTTGTGTACCATCCATCAACCGTCTGCAATTCTTCTTGCCGAGTTTGATAGATTGTTGTTCTTGCAAAGAGGTGGGCAGACTGTTTATTTTGGAGACTTGGGCAAGAACTTCACCACCCTTATTAACTACTTTGAGAAATACGGTGCTCCTAAATGCCCCTCAGACGCCAACCCAGCTGAATGGATGCTTGAAGTTATTGGAGCTGCTCCTGGTTCAAAAGCTAATCAAGATTACTATGACGTTTGGTTAAATTCTTCTGAATTCAAGGAGATGAACCAAGAGTTGGATTTCATGCAAAATGGAATGGGTGCTGGTGATGGTGCAGGTGCTGGTAATGAGGAGAAAGAAAATCCTGATAGACTCAATTCATATGCTTCTTCATATTGGAGTCAATACTTGTTAGTCACTAAACGAGCTTTTGAACAAAATTGGAGAACACCTACCTATATTTATTCAAAACTATTATTGGTGCTTGCCTCTAGTTTGTTTAATGGGTTCTCGTTCTTCAAAGCGGGTAATTCCTTGCAATCGCTTCAAAACCAGTTATACTCCGTGTTTATGCTTTTCCCTATCGTGCACACTCTTGTGCAACAATTGATCCCAACACACCTTAGCCAAAGAGACTTGTACGAGGTCAGAGAAAGACCCTCAAAGACATTCAGTTGGGTTTCATATATCGCTGCACAAATCACCGCCGAGATTCCATGGAATATCCTTTGTGGTACGATCTGCTACTTCTGCTGGTATTATCCAGTTGGGTTTTATAATAACGCGTCCATCACCAACACCGTCAATGAAAGAGGAGCGTTTATGTGGTTCGCTATTGTCTTGTTCTTTATCTACACCTCCAGTTTGGGACAAATGTGTATTTCTTTCATGGAGTCGGGTGAAAATGCCGTCCATTTAGCTGTCTTGCTTCTTATTATGTGTTTGGCCTTCGCTGGAGTTTTGGTTTCTAAAGACGACATGCCAGGGTTCTGGATCTTCATGTACAGATTCAACCCATTCACCTACCTTATCTCAGTGATGCTTTCAGTTGGGTTGGCCAACTCCCCCGTTTCATGTGCTGCAAAAGAGTACTTGAGATTCCCTCCTCCACAAGGGTACACCTGCCAACAATATATGCAACCATACATGAAGATTGCTGGTGGTTATTTGGTTGATGGAAACAGTACCCTGGAATGTTCATACTGTATCATGAATTCCAAGAATGTTTTCTTACATGAGGTTGGTGCTAATTATTCAACCAGAGGAAGAGATATTGGTATCTTTATTGCCTTTATTGCATTCAACATGGTTTGCACCTTCTGTTTCTACTACCTTGCCAGAGTTCCAAAGAACTTCAGCATTAAGTTGTTCAAGAAGAAACCAAGCCCATGATTTTCTTTCACAGGTATAATCCACCAATGCCTGTATAGTGTGTTATTATGTCGTTTGCTTTATAGATTTTTTTTTTTTTTTAATATTTATATGTATAGACTTATTTTTATCACTTCTTAGTGTAGTAAATTGTGTGTATTATGCATAATACAATGGGTAAACACCTTAGTTCACAAATATCGTCTATCACCAGCTTAATTTCTTTCCATTGCTCCTAAATTTTGAAAACAGAACTGTCAACGTTATCCATTTTCTTTGGTAAACGTACAGCGACACCAATTGGGTTAATAACGACGTTGTTGATATCCCAAATTCCTTCACGATAATAAACATCTTTCTTTAAAAATTCAATGACCTCCTCTTTGGAATCGGCGACCAAATGGAATGCACTTCCGGCAAATTTGGTTTTGGCTTCATCGTGATAAATAGCCCCGGCAGATCTAACTGGGTTTGGCACATGTTGTGGGATATCTGCAACATGCTGTGGTCTAACTTTGGAGCGATCCACATTTGGGAAATCGTAAATGATGACGTTGTATTCGTTAGACATGGCTCTTAAACTGCTTGAAAATAATCTGGTATGGTTGAGAGTCTTAATTGACTTGTAGAATAATTGGTTCATTGAAGAAAAGAAAAGAAGAGGAAGAAGGAAAGGCAAGAACGGCAAGAAAAGAAAAAGCGGACACAGAAAATTGGAATATGGAGGGATTGCCAAACTATTCTCAATTTTTTTTTCTTTTTTGTTTTTGGTTTTCCGCTAATTTCAATCTAATTTAGTACGAGAATTGAAGTAAATTACAACTATGAAAGATGCAAGAGTGAAGAGAGATCTTAAATTGAAAGAGTTTGATTAGACATAATACTGCTCATGTCAATGATACACGAATCAAACTAATCCATAGTTTACAATAGAGTCGAACTAGCATATTGTGCTGTATTGAATCCGTATCTACATCCGAATCTGAATCTGTGTGCAGTAACCTGATATTATATTAAATAATGTAATGTATCCATCAATATACACTTCTAAGCTTAGAATCGTCTTTCTCTTTCTCTTCTTGGTCCCAATTCTTGAGTTCTAATCCCCGCGCCAAATTGGTATCCAAATGGAGAATGGGCTGGGATCATATTGTAGTTAGGCAACTCATAAACGGTATTGGCTTTTCTCAACTGTTCTCCAATTCCACTATTATCTCTATCAAAGACCTTAATAAATGAAGATTTGTATTTTCTTTCGTACAGTTGTTCTCTCAAGTCATTACGTTCACCGTTTGTGATTTCATCGAAATATTTGGAGGCAAATAATGGTTTATCAGTGGAGTCTTTATTCTTGTAAACTAAGAATCCACCGGCTAATGCAGCAATACCGAATATTTTGGCGAATGTTATTTCCACAGGTTTGGATGCTGGTTCATGGTGGTGGTGATGTGACGAGTTGAATCTTTTAATAGTGTGTTCTATCGAGCGGGATGATGCTCTGGCCTGTTGTCTAATTGTGGAGAACATTTTATGTATTCAATTCGATGATGGTGTAGGAATAGGTACAAATGTGATGGTTGATGGAGTACAATATTCTTACTGTATATATATATATACATATATTTTTTTTATTCATTCTTTATTTTTCTATTGGATACACTTTTTGGTTTTCCAAAGGTTCTCTCGACCAATGAAATTTTTTTTTGCGAACTCAGTCAGTTACATGCAGGATTATTGATTACGCTTTTGTGGCTGCTAACAGACCTGGCTGCAATTACAGTACTCAACATACAGTACATCCCACTTTAGGGTGTCATGAATTGAAGCGAACCATTAAGAAAACCTTCTGTAAGAGTGTATACACATGTGTTAGTTTATTGTCGACACCAAGTTCAACAAAAACGTACATGAAAAAAGGCGTACAAAAAAAATATAACGAACGAACAAATAAACAAATAAACAAATAAACAAATAAACAAATAAACCATATATGCAATATTTAAAACTCTCTATGAAAACTATTTATTGGGTATTTCCTATTCTTGTATTTTAGAAAACAAATGAATGAATGAATGTAATTAATTAATGAATGAATGAATGACTAATGAAGTAGCCTGGTATCAACGTATTCACGACACAGGGACCTCTCGTTTTTATCAATAATGTCCAGCATGATTAATGCAAAATAAAACTATTTTTAACCTGATGATGATGAAGATGATGACGACGAAAATGATGGTGACTCTTTTTCTAACTGTTTATGGATCCAACTTGATCTAAACGACCGTTGATTATATGATGCATTAATTAGGGAATTTGAAGTGTGTGCCTTAGTATTAGATGCCAATTTTTTGGGACCACCTGTTTGGGAAAACCTCATCAATACGAAATCCGTAGCTATTAAAAAAACAGGACCCAACAACAACAAGCTGTTGCTTGGAAATAGTTTTGTCGTCATCATGGAAAAATGTTTGTTGTGTGAATTAATGGTAGACGATCAATCTGAAATTGCCCTTGGATTCTCAGCAAGAAGAATAATGATGATGTGGGGAAGGGGGAGGGGGAGGGGTAGATAAGTTATGTATTATATGTCTTCTATGGACTACTATGAATAATCAATATTCAGGGTATAACTTTAATGAGACTGGTTGCTCTAATTATATAGGTATAAGATGTAGAGAAATAAAAGCATCAGATGGAAATTCGATTTTTTTTTTTTTTTTTTTGTTCCTTGTTCTTGGATGATCTCAAATTTGGATTGCTTTTTTTTTTGTAGTTTCTTTTTGGAGAGATAGTTTTGTGGATTTC
>JAKTVF010000251.1:0-13812 GCA_030557055.1 Candida tetrigidarum | reverse complement strand
ATTTTATGGATGATCAATCGCGACATGTAGATGGTTATAATCATCATGGCCAAACTCACCGATAAGCACCAAAGCATGAAACTTACGAGCATGGTGACTACTACGTCGTCCAAACTATGTAATCCCATTTCTATATTATGCCCCGAAGACGACACCACAGTGATGGTGACAATTGGCAATAGTAGGTTTGCATTCAATTTGGTGTTGGTGTCGGCCAGGTTGAGTTTGGAAAAGAATGAAAAGTACACCACAATGAAGCAGGTGTACACGGCAGATGCGACTGCGATCCACCAAAGAGCCCACACAAAATAGATGTGCTTGCCCTTGGTTATTATCGTTATGAAGTTGACGAGTGTGATGTACCCCATAGAGAATGATCCCATGAACACCAGCTTGGATGGGTCGACGATATACGACGTGAATCTCCCCTTGAAGTAAACACAGCTCATGATGAACAATGTGACATTGACCAAGAAACATATACAGGCAACGCCAAACATGATGTATGCACATATTTCTAGCCATCGACTAGGATATGGGAAATTATATAGCAATGCCGACGATATCCCTGTGCCCATGACAGTGACAAAATATGCTGGAGTAAAGTTCTTCACCACATCCTGGATTATGAACCTTTGGTAGAAGGATTGAGAATATAGAAGCTGTTCCTCTTTTGTATCGAGCGATGAGATTGTTGATTCATGATCCATGGTTATAGTATTTTCATCGTGTTGTTCCTGCTGGAGGTTGTTATCTGTTGGACATTTATCTAAAACACTAGTAGAATTTTTTCTTGATGGTGTGCTCTCTGAATTGTGGTTGCCCATTGTTCTTTCTCTTTCTCTTTCTAATTGCTAAACCTTATATAGGGGGAAAAATTATATCCGTTCGGGTTAGCTGCGACTATTTTTTTTTTCAGTCCGAGATCCAACTGGAATTTGATAGAGCGAAATAGAGATTAAAATTGTGGTGGTGGAAGAGGGGAGACCGGGTCCATTCTATATATACCCCAGCCGACGGAAATGATGTTGAGAAACATGGGATTTGAAGTCTCGTACAAAAAAAGAAATCCAATGCAACATAGGCTTTTGATTTTGTGGGAGTCATTGTCACACACATTTACTAGCAGTGCAAGTGTACATTGAGTCGCACCAATTTCCATCAAGGTGTTTGACCTATTAGTATTTCCCTCGGCTCACTAAAGCCGAATGAAACCACAGGAGAAAAAAAAAACAAAAAAAAAAAAAGAAATCCCCTAAACTATTTTTCTTTCGAAAACGTCGTGTACGTTTGCTAGATGAGTGCCAGGTCACGTGAACAATCGTCATTGAGTTAAAATCCCACATTTCTGCATTTGCAACACAAGATGCTGCAAAACGTTAAATAATGGGGTTCATTTTGTTCCTGAAGATTAGATCTTTTAAATGAGCAGCATATTTTTGCCAGTTTTTGAGTTGTTTTGACAGTAGTGGTCGGATACGTTATTTAATTGTTTAATTATTGCCACGTTGTTCAAATTTTTCCCTCCCCCCTGTGATTCTTTTTTTTTTTTTGCTTTTTTTGGGCAGTGTCGTACAAAACTACCAACAGCAAAAATTACAGCGTGAAAAGAGCAAATTCCGTATCATGGGGTTTGAAAATGCATAACCGTGGTATTTATTATCCATTTCATTGGATAGATAACCTGCCTGTACTAATTATGAGTGTATGTAGCTAGGGTAAAAACATGTAAGCAACAAGAGAAGAGTTAACGAAGGGACAACCTAATACACACAGACGGAGAGAGAGAGAGAGGGACAACTAGACGTTACATCATATATGCTATTCATACGTATGACCAGTGAATAGGTTGTACTCTCTTACCCCTGTTGTCATTCAAAATTTGGGTTTCTCCAATTTCAGAACTAACAATCACCCAAGAAAACCTAGGAGCGGGGGAAAGCACATTCCTAAAAGAAAAATTGCCTATTGTTACATATTGTTTAGTAATGAAACACGTAACCATTTTAATTACATGTATTTTACCTGATTAAGGGCGGAGGATCCAATCAAAACTGGAATATCCTTGTTTTTGTTTATGTTGTGCCATTGTTATTAGGTCACTCAGCATACATACAGGATGACAGGTTACGAGCGGCGCGCACTTTCCTGGATACAGAAAAAAAATAACAAAAGAGCAGGAAAAAAAA
The DNA here is from genome assembly GCA_030557055.1 of Candida tetrigidarum. Lineage (NCBI taxonomy): Eukaryota > Fungi > Ascomycota > Pichiomycetes > Serinales > Debaryomycetaceae > Candida > Candida tetrigidarum. The sequence goes on along the minus strand of JAKTVF010000251.1, from coordinate 11,623 downwards.
TCTTTATTTTTTTTTTTGTATTTTTTTTAGATATATAAGTTCCTGATTTATCCCCTACCGTTTAAAAAACTTAACTTTTTGTCATGATATAAATAGAACTGGATTCTGTCAATTTTGTTTTCTTCTACCAACCTGGCTATCTCTTTCCTTTCCTATTATTTTGGAGATCTTGCTATTATTTCATCTATTCCACAACTACCTAACCAACCATGTTATTAAACCCAAGCAGTATCATTCCTGATAACAGATCCATCTCCACAGTCAGCACCACCAGCAATGCCCCACTATCGTGTCCTGTTGTATTGCTGCCAGAAACAGACCGTGGCTGCGAGATCAACGGAACCACCATAGACTGCATCCCTAAAGACTCCCTGTTCTACAAACTAATAGCAGACTTGAAGCAACTATTATCGGGTAAAGGATTGAGCAATGACGACATCGATATTGACAAAGTGAAACAACTCATGGAAGACTACACATCCAACGATATAGATTGGCAACATTTGGCGTTGCACGATGTGTCAAGAAACTATTCGAGAAACGGGGTGATCAATCTCAACGGGAATGCAAACCTCTTGATTTTGGTGTGGTCGCCTGGGAAAGCCAGTGCCATCCTCGATCACGCAGACGCTCATTGCTGTATGAAGATATTGTCTGGAGAATTGACTGAACATCTCTACGAGGTCCCTGACCACGAAGGAGAGAAGTTGCAAGTCAAACAAGAGACGACTTTGAAGCGTGATGAAGTGGGATACATCAATGACTCGATTGGATTACACAAGATTTCTAACCCGTTGAGTGATCAGGTGAGTGTTTCGCTACACTTGTACACCCCACCTTATGCTGCGTTGTATGGATGTTCGATGTATGAGTCTAACACCGGAAAGAAACACCATGTAGATATGTCCAAGTACTACAGCTGGCAAGGAAAGTTGGTACACGATAGAGAGGCTCTGACTTGTTAAATATATATGCTTGTATAGAGAGAGTTCTGTGAATTAAATATACTATGTTTATATCATTGAAATTTTCCAGTTGAAGTCTTGGCAAATATCTAGCCAGTCGATACAGGTATTCCCATGTGGATTCTTAACCCATGATTCCTTAACAATCTCCCATATACGTTTCAAATTACCGTGTTTGTATCTATTATAAATTATGCCAAACTTGGAATTAATGTTTTCCCTGTCAGATTTATTGCCAGCCGTAATTCCACATATTAGCAATGGCATGCTGAGATTCTTAGCTAGCTTAGTTCCCACTAACTTGTCTATCACACTGATGGATTCGAGCAATAGTAGTTGGATTTCACTTGATTTGGGCTGTGTTTGCTTGATATATAGGAGAACATACATTTTCCCAGCAATACAGCTTAGTTTGAACAATTCTAACTGCAGCTGTTTATCTTCCTCTTCTTCATCGTCGGGAAGGGAACTGGGATGACAGTTATTGATACACGATATCAAGTAATTAACTTTTTCTTCGACACGTTTATAGAACTGCACACGTACATCTGGATCCTCTTGATGGATCACATCTTCTCTTTCTCGTTTTGTTTCGACATAGACATTCATAATCTCACCCAATAGAAGATAAATGGGTTGACAACATCCCTGATACGGATCCAAGCCATAATCTCCTTCTAGTAGTTTTTGTCCTTTGAATAAATTGTGGTAATTCTCCATGGAACAGGTTGTTCCCTTTGCCAACGACTCGCTTGACATGACGTCGTAAAACTGGAAATTTGAGATCAAGAATTTGCAATCATTTGAAAACTCGAAATCCTGGATAAATTTTTTTAATCCTCCATAATTACGAACTAATTTTTCACATTTTTTAAATATATGATACCAATTCTCCGTGTCTCCTCGGTGTATATAGATTGCCATCTGGATAAGATAGTATGCGACGCTGGTGAAGTAATCAAACCGATCAAGGGTATTTGATTTCACCAACCCTTTGGATCGTATGAGGTATTTATCTGCTTCGTCGCCGTCACCTTGAAATGTGGCGCCCCATGCTGCTAGTAGATTCAGGATTGCCTCATTAGAAAACGCCAATGTCAAGAATGTACTTTTGATGTAATTTGTCTTTTCACTTAATGAAAGCAAATTTGCATAGCGTTCAAAATGTCGGACGTATTGCATTCCTCTATAATCCAAGTATAGAATCAAGGGGGAAGATGCATTGATGTTGAATGTTGGGGAAAATGTGGTGTCAGGAAAATGTAGCTCTGGTGTACTGGGTAGAGCAATAATATCTGTAGATTCTGGTGTTACTGCGTTGTTGATATGTCGCTGTTCAACTGTCACTTTGGTAATCTTGTTCTTGGTCTTCATAGCCGGTTTCTCTACTCTAAACGAGGACACATCAAACATTTTGATTTCATATTCACATTTCAACCCTCGTACATGACAGAAATTACACGAAGGATGAGTTTCATCACATTTTCTCTTTCGCTCCCGACATTTCTTACACCCAGTTCTTGACCGACTCCTCTTTGTCAGCATAATGGAACCACGGATATTGTACGTGGAAGGGTGGTTAGGCTGAGTGTTTTGGTGTTTTCTTCACCAGATCCAGTCACGAGATGACTCAATGTGCTTTTACACGCAATAATTCTCCCCTCCCCCTCCTCTCCCCCAAACAAACAAACCAAAAAAAAAAAAAAAGCAAGATGCGCACGACCAAATTTTGCTCATTATTATACGCATCTCATATGTGGGTGGTAAGGAAGAAAAGGGGGAAATCTCCATCTAACACAAAGGACGTTATGAAATTAGGACCCCCTCTTACCTTTAAAGCCATATCAGAAACAAATATAATAATATGAGGAGCTGACTGCGTGAAAGAGGGGGTTGTGGAAGCGCATGTAACTGAAATTGTTGATAAGATATTTCTTCCTCACAAGTATGAGAATCAATCACGGCTGAACACTCATCTCAGGGATAAACACTTCCAGGTTTTAGAAATTAGTCACGAGCTTCTATTCTTGGGTCTCCACTTTTGTTGGGTCTATCTTCACCTTGCATTGTGTGAATGACTTTACTTTAGTTCATTGAGATTTATTATTGGACATTCGTACACAAAAATGATGATAAATTACCTGAAAAAGAAAGTCATAATTTTTTTATTTTTTTTTTGGTTTTTTTGGAGTGTTCTACAGATCTCGGGGAAAAACAAAATACAAGATCGTGTAATAATACTAGTAAACTTAAATCTTTGAATCCATCCTGCCAGATTAAGCACAATACTACAAAACCTAATCACAGTCAGAAGTTAAAAAAATAAAAAACAAAAAACAAAATAGAAAAACTGAATTCGATACTATGTCAAGACGGAATCCATATACCCGCCCATGTGACTCGTGCAGTATAAGGAAAGTGAAATGTGACTTGCAAATACCATGTTCAAGGTGTGTGAGCCATAATCTAGAATGCACCAATAAAAGAATACGGAAGAAATGTGGTCCCAAGAAAATTCATGAAAAAACAAGAGTAACTATCAACAATTTCCATGAGACTGAGAACGTATACCAACAACAGGTCCAAACTGATCATTTCGTGCCAGCATTCACACTAGAGAAGCTATTACCCAGTCTAAACTGTTACCAAACGTGGTATTATGGTATTTGGCCAGTTGTATCCATTGCTGAAATAACATCTAGGGTAAGTCAAAATGATGTGTCGGCCTATGCATTGGCATGTGCCATAAGTGCTGCCATCTTGAACCAAATTGCTTTCATCTCGAACAACGCACTATATTGTATCCCGCAGAATGTCAAGGGTCTAAACTTTATAGGCGAATGTATTCGAGCAAGAACGTACATGAATTATCAGTATACACCTACATTGGAGGTATTATTGACATCGTTTTTCTTACATGTTGCAGAAGTCAACAAGGGAAGCAAGGCAGCTGGAGTGATATATCTAAGAGAAGCTATAACCATGGCACAAGTTATCGGATTGCATCATGAATCGACTTATCAATCGAAGCAGGTCGCTGAAGCACATAGAATGAGGAAAATTTATTTCTTGCTTTTGGTAACAGAGAGATTTATGTGTTTGGATGATTCGATTCCTGTTGTTCTTGAAAATTCAATCAAAGAATTCTCCTTAAACGATGAAGAATATTCTGTGTTAATTGAAGGGTTCAAACAATTGGTACGAGTATTTGCCATCCCACTGAAAAATATTTTTGATAACTTTATTCAACTACATGATTCTAAATCCATGCCACCCGAAGCTGCTGGTTTGCTTCACAAAATTCAATTAGAATTGGATTCTATACGAATCTCCCCCATTGCTCCTGATATCCAAAAGGCAAATATCATGGTGAGTAAATATTGGATGAAGGCATTGACTTGGAAGATCACCCGAAGTAACAATCTATTAGACGACTTCAATGTTACTTTAGCTGTCGGTTATCCCTTGGAAATCGCTAAACATTTCCTTCTGGATATTAAAGAGCTACCGTTATCTGCATTCGAGTCAAATGGTCCTGGGGTAGGGTTCAAGTTGTTAACTATGGCTACAGCGTTAAGCGATTCAATTAGTATCAGCAGTAATGCAAGTGGAATTGAATATCTAGAGAAAATATTTGATTTAATATCTCAATTGAGAAACACAGAGATAATTTTACCAAGAAGAGAATATGAACAAATCAAAGAAGTTTTAAGCAAATTGAAGACTGATTTATTATTTAATAGTTCACTGCAAGGAGGTTACATTTCGGAAGTTGATTCAAATGGATCGTTGGATGCTTTCCTAAATGATCCAAGAGTGTTTTACCAAACAGGTAATGGTACCCCGAACGATATAAATTTTGTTCCAAGATTCCCATCTTGAAAAGTTAATAATTTTGTATATTTTAATGTGATGACATAATGCCTGATATAATTTGTAATATAGTATTGAAGTATTTCTTCACAACTGGGGAAATACCTGGATAGTTAAGATTGCTCAAGTGCGTTACATGTGTGCAACCTGAAGATGGTGGGGATGAGGAGGAGGACGAAGTGTCGTTCCATTGACTCTCAATCCACGTAATTGCTGCTGGCATTCCAGTAAATGCTTCGACCATATGATTATAACTGAAATCTTCAGCAATCTTGAGATCAACACCTTCGGAACACCAGTATTGTTTCAATTTCAAGATATCACTAAATGGTGCCATTTCGTTGAGTCTTGAATGGTATAAAAACACAGGCACCTGTGGCACCAATGCAACATCAATCATATTATTTTCTTTGATGTATCTGGCTATTGTTTGGTCATAGAGAACATCTTTACTGTAAATGTCTCCAATCACATCTTTCATGAAATATCTGGCAGCAATGGGAAACAAACAATTCGGTGATTGAGTCTCACCGTATTTTGGCAATGCGTCATTGAATTCAGGATATCTGTTGCAGAATCCACCAAAAATATTAACGATCAATCCCGCATAAGGTCCACCATTGATACGTTCAATAAAGGATGTGATATTAGCAATGGTCCCACCAGAAACAACACCAACTATATTCAACATGGGAGCATACTCTTCCACAAGCATGCTTGCCCAAAGTGAAGAAAACCCACCTCCAGAATATCCAACAAGAGCAGTTTGTGAAGTGTTCCAACCCAAGAATGTTTCCACGGCTCTAATCGAATCCAACACAGCATAAGCGGCTTCTTTACCAACTAGAAATGCAGAAAGGGGTCCTTCATGATCAGGGACGTTTACTACATATCCTTGGTTTAAGTACCCTGAAATGAACATTAAGTCAGCTTGCATTTGCAATGTTTCAAAAGTTGGAGTTTGTAAAGCGAACGACGGCGAGCATTTCAAAAGAGGAGAGTTTTCAAACGACTGATGGGATATGATTTTGTTAGATTTAGGTTCTAATGGTATGATCACAGTTGTTATAATTGCAATTGGTTTCCCGTATAAATCTTGAGATCGGACAAGAATCTGCCAGGCCTGGGAAATTGGCAATTCCATAGAGAAGATGCTTTTGATTGGCGAAGGAATAGGACGGATTTTGAGAATGTCACCTGGGTTGGACGTGGTGATGTTGGTTGGGGTATTATAGAACTCATCCTGATCTGGTGAAGCTGGTGACCCCAAGATAAGTGATATGAAAATTAACAAGACAATCATTGGTTAGTGTGTTAGAAAAAGAGTGGTCAGAATTAGATGGATTGGTGAGAATTAAATTGGGAATGTATAAGCTGCAAAAAAAAAAAAAAAACTAGAGAAATCCCTACAGGTTTCTGTTTACTAATTAATAACATAATATTCATATATATATGTATATGTATTTATACTTTTCTAATCTAATAACATATCTAAAACATCTTCTCTATCATCGTCTTCAAGAGCAAACTTTTTCAAGGACGACAAACATCCACTATTACTAACAACCAGAACAGTGGATTCATTGTGGATTTGAAGTTTATTTTGAATATCAATAGGGACTATTGTTGTTTCGTTATTGGAATACAATTTGCCAAATTTTTGTACTGCCACAGATTGCAACTTGGATATAGAACTTGCACTATCGTCTCTCCTTGTTGATAATATCAACATTGCTAGTTTGGAATGTTTAGTGGATTTGGGTACTCGTATGTTATACCCAGATGATTGTAATTTCTTGATCATTGTTGACACGTCATTTCCTGAAGCGGTTAATAACGTTTGTAATTGTAAATTTGTCAAATGGTAATTATTCTGCTGTAATAAATCACTGATTTGGTGTCTTGACTCATTCGAAGATTGGACAGATCGACCAAGTGATGATGATATAAATATCGATAAGGTGGACCTGAGAGATGACTTTATCGATACAGTGAATTGGAAGAATTTAATTACTTTATCAAGATCAATTGATTCAATCCATGGTCTATTAATTTCTTCTATACCCTTGGTATTTTCAAGTCGATAATTCTTGGTGATGATTTTTTCAAAATAGTTCTTGTGTAAATCAAAACTTGTACTAGCAGTAAAGTTATCACTATGGCAAGTGGGTGGAGTATCAAATAATATATTGGATGGTAAACCTTCTTGAGGGTTATCAAAACTTTCAACAAATAGCTTGATATTCTCAGTCAAATCATCACGAGTCATGCTGATCAACTCTAACTCCCATTCAAATAAAAATTGATTAATCTCCTTCATGATCTCATCGTAGGTGTAAGTACTACTGGACACGTAAATATAAATCCCCATTGTCTGCTTGTTGTACCTGACTCCACTCAACACTATATACCCGATTTGTTTTTTGGTTCGTAATTTGTACATTATATCATACGACATCAAGAAAGCCATAAAATGTGCCAATGTTCGAGAAAACTCATCGTGACGTTGACATATTTGAATGTAATGATAAACCACATCGTTGGTGTCTTGTTTATTGGAGTTTTTCACTGTGAAATTATAACTTCTTCCTGATTTTAATAGTATACTAGTAGGTTGCGGGAAAATAGGAAACTCCAAGTATATTTTCAAATGATTGGTAAGTCTGTTAATTACTTTACTTAATTCAAACACAAATTCATGGTCAATGTTCCCCGATATCAATATTTTGGTCAATTTGAAATCCACCTCAAGGATCTTCAGAAACATGGCTAAATTAGATGCATCCATCATTTCTAACCCATCGATTCTTTCCTCGATGGTCCAAATCCCATGTTCCAATATCATAGTACTGCCACCTAGAATCTGTTTCATTGATTCACCATTCTGTATTTTGTCATAATCGTGTCGCAACTTGTTCTTCAAACTCACAAAATCTTTATAACTGAGCAGGCGTATATCTTGCACCAAAATATCAAGGACACGGTTAATGAATTTCGTGACAAATAATTGGTATCCTACTGTAGGACCACGAAGACAGATTGTCAACGAAGGAGTGACTGCATAATTAGGATAGATACCCCATGAAAATAGTGCAAGTTCACCAGGATAGAATTCCGAATACAATAGTTGCCCCATCTTTTCTACAATCATTTCCATGCATATACAATTGATAACTGAATTTTGAGGGATTAGAATCTGGATTGAAGAAGTAATCATAATATCACTTGAATCTTTTTCCGATATCCACAACTCGTGGTTCTTGGAATAGTCCAAGAGTTTTGGCCGTGGGTTTTGAGTATCGGGGATATATGGTGGGGAAGTTTTAGATTCTTCTATAAATTGATCCAATTGTTCATGGGTTAACGAAATAAAGGGATTATTTGTTAAGATGAAGAATTTTGGTAATATTTGCTTTAGTGGGTAACTAACCAAGTCTAGTATTTGGTACTCAAACGAATAGTATGGATCTTTAACTATCGTAGATGGCTGATTGCAGTACAGTTTGGGCAACTTCTCGGCTACCATAATTACATTTAGTCTATTGTGGTTAAATAGTCTTCGTGTTTGGTATACAAAATCGTAGACATTTCCTTGTTTTTGGTAATGAGTACCTAATAGTAGATCTTGTGTTGGTACTTCGTCCATCATTAACAACTCCGACAAGTTTGATACTTCGTCCATGGATGACGATGCTTCATCTTGTTGAAAGTAGGAGTTGTATTTGAAAGTACGCGAATACTCATCCATACATTGGAGTAGTGCATTCTCATCAGCATGAAGTATTTGATTGATGAAATCCCAAATTGCATTGATTATGAAATTTGTTTTAGATAAATCATTCACTTGGAAAACAATCAAAAGAATGTTCTGAGTCTTGGATATTGTTTGGGTGAATGCAAAAATTGATTCAATGACTTTTTGTTCTTTCAAGTAGCTGCATAATGACCCCTTTGTTTCGTCTCCAATCAAGTTACACCAAATGTTTTCATAATAGAAGTTTCTATCTCCTAAGGGTAAAATCAATCGTAATTTCTTTGAGTTTTCTCTTTTTATAAACAAAATTTTGTTAAACTGGGTAAATACAGATGGAACTGCTGTTGCAGTTGTTCCTGTTGAAGTTGTTCCTGTTGTTGGGTCAGATATTATACTAGCTGTGCTATTCCTTCTTGTCAAACGCTTCAAAGATAATCGTTTTAATTGTTTATACAGTTTGGGTATATCCAGAAAATGAGCAATCACGAGTTTTTGCAACTGATTTAAAGATAAATTGCTCTTAATAACCAAAGTCATGTTTTCGGAATTAAAATTATTCTGGAAATACTTGACAACTTCCAGTCGCAATTTCTTTCTGTTCTCTAAAAGTGTTTGCTTATTACCAGTACCAAACCGACTGAAAGGGTGGTTCTCATTTGCTAATAATCTTAACCCATGATACAATACTTTCTCCTCATTAGCCATATTTAGCTGGTGCTCGTCATTAACTGCATATATCTCATTTATCAAATGATCTTCATTAAACAACGGAGTTTTGAACAACTCACTGAAAATATGAAGTATTCGATTAAACCCCAACTCATTCTCAATTTCAACGGAATTCATAACAATTTCAAAATAAAAATTAGTCAAATATCCCATAGTATAAGCATTAGTATTTCCTCCCAAAGAATTCACCACATTGAAAAATTCATTTGGGTTGGGGAATTTCGAGGATCCCATCAACACCATATGTTCACATAAATGAGCCAAACCTTGTATATCCGACGGATCACTAAAACTTCCCGAATTCACTGATATTGAACATGATGAATTGGTAGTGACTGGATCCGATACTATCAAAGTGCGTAAACCATTTGATAGTTTGATGAGTTTATACGATTTATTTCGATTGATTAATGGTTTCTTGAACTCCGTCTGTAGTGTCGTGGCAGAAAGGAAATGCATTGAACAGAGATAGATGATGTTGATAATTTACAGAAACAAAAACAAAAACAAAAAAAAAACACAAGACCTACTCTTGACCCTGGCTCTTTATGTTACTTTTTATTTTAACACCCATCAAGACAGTTAATTCAATTTTTTCTTCTTTAAAGAAAAACCAAAATTGCTAAAAACTTCCTAAAAAAGATGCGACAATTAGCTTATCGATTGGTAGCGCTGGGCTAGGAAACGATAAGACAGTGTGGTCTTGTTGTGGGTAGTGGAAGCTAGGAGTAGTGCTAGGTGATATTAAATGTGGTGTTACAAGAAGCCATCTTTTGAATGATATGAAAGGGGTATGGAAGGGATTATAAGAGGTTGGGAGCATTATCACTGTCAATTTCTGGAGTTACCAGGAAAAGTAAATTGTCACGAGTACTTAGTTAGCCAATTTGTGTGCAGGAGCTAGAGCTGGTTTAATTGTCAAAAGAAGCAACCAACGTTCGATCTAAAATTATGTTCCATGAAAAGAATACGGTAGCTCTTTATCCCCAATGTAGTATTAATGCAAAAATAGGAGGTAATTTACTATAATTAATTGAAGACAAAACAAAAAGAAATGAAAATTACAGAAAATGTGTGACTATTATTTGTAAAGCAATCAGTTTTACGTCATCACTCCACAATTATTACCATTTTTTCCGTTTTTACCTTTTTTTTATTTTTCTTCTTCTTCTTCTGTCGCTTCTGCGTGTGGACGTGTACACATGTGTCGTTCCTTTTTTTCTTTTTTTTTCTTGTTGGAAGGGGAGGAAGGAGGAGCTTATCGCACAGCAAATCAAATCGCTCATTATAATCAGAAGATTCAAACTAAAATAATAAAAAGCTCCTTATTTCCGAAACTTCACCAACCTATCTTATCAAAGAAAAGAACAATGGATAAGAACAGGCAGCTACACGATAATCGTTTACCCCTTAGGTTGTCATTGCCAAAAAAGGACAGGTTTCTCTCGTTATTGTCTGTTGAGCAAGAACGTATAAAGGTGGAAGATTAATCTCAATAAATGATCTGAACACGACGCCTTTCTCCCCAACAAATAAACAAATGTCGTGCAGATGTGACCAAAATGTACTAATCTTGACAAAAGAAAAAGAAAAAGAAAACAAAAAAGAAAGGACAAAAAAAAAAGAAATTCATGAATTCCATATTTCTCATTGTTCGCACTTATTATTTAATTTATTTTTAATCAAAAAAAAAAATTCCTTCGCTCATAAGTTTCATCAATTTTTCTCTCTTTCTCCTATTCGCCTTTCTTTTTTTTTTTTTTTTTGTTCTCTTAATTTATTTATATCCACTACTCTATCCAAATTTCTGTTCCTTTTTTTTTCTGTTTTGTCCTTTATTTTAAGCATTTAACGCAATACCATCTGCTACCTATAATACCTTTTTCGAATATACCACATCCTAACATACTATCATGATGTCCTTCAACCCAGCAACCAGCGCCACCGGCGCTAGCAACGCCAACATGTACAACACCTCACCAACCTTGTCCAACTCATCCATTTACAGCAATGGCTCTGGTTCTCCAGTCAGTGCATACTCCACCACTTCATCTATGATTCCATTATACCAGACCACATCGATATACAGTCGAAATAACTTGAACGTTGCTAAGAGTTTTGGTGATGACTACGAATTCTTACCGATCACAGTAGAAAACAAGAAACGTTTCAACGCTTTCACTGCCACATCATTTTCTCCAAGCGCAAAGAAGTTATGATTTGATTGGTCTGTTTTCATTCAGTTATTACATGTATTCATTCATTTTCTTCATGGGGGGTAATTATTATTGTATGCATTATT
>JAKTVF010000250.1:0-13828 GCA_030557055.1 Candida tetrigidarum | reverse complement strand
TTGTGAACGAAATAAAGATTGTTGGAGAAAACGACCTGACTAATGATGGTGTGTTGATGCAAGATATCGATATTACAAAATTTGATTTCAATAGTTTAAAGTCAACAGAACTGACAAAAGACGTCAATCTAGGAATTTCGAAATCAAGCAATCCACGAAACTTTGTCAAAAATTATATCAGTGCTAATAAGCTTGAGATGAACACTGAAGACACTTATGAATATATCAATCCCTATATTAGCAACATACTTGACGTCGACACATTCCCAGCTGATATACTCGCATCAGGAAAGAAAACCAAATTCTACACAGAGTTCAATATGCATGAAGGTTTGAAATCATACCTCAAACCATACGAGAAACTAATCTACAACATTCGAAACCAATTTGAAGATATAGTCGAAGATAAAAACGAACTACTCGAGGACTTAAGTAACATTATCGAAACTTACTCCTACGGGTACGAGTCTGAGGAAGATTATGAATAAGTTTGGTTTATTTATTTATTTATGTACAGTAATACAATCTAGATAGTTTTTTCAACCAAGTAAATACCGTATTTGTCCTTCAATTCCTTCATGATGGAGTCATTAATCTCAGAACTCATTGGAGCCAACAAACCCTTTTTGGATAAAGTTCCATCCAAGATTTGTTTAGTGGCAACGGCACATGGAACACCAACCAATTTAGCCATGGAGGAGTAACCCTTTGGATCACCATAGTCGACCAAAGTGGAAGTTCTGGTTTCTTTAGATCCATCTTTCCATTCAATACCGAATTTGTGTTGCAAGATAACCAAATCTCTTTCACCTTCTTCGTATTGCATGGAAGCTTCTAAAGTAGCACACAAAGTATCTAATGGGTTACCTCTTGGGGTGATTGGTTTATCAGACAACAAACCTAACCATTTGAAACCAGCCAAGATTCTTTCTTGATCTTCTGGAGACTTGAATTTGGTCAACTCGTTGATTCTGGCAACGATATCATTTTCAGATTCAGATTTAGCACCGATCAATGCGGCAGTAGCTTTGTTCCATGGCCCTTCTTTGGAGAAGATTTCCATCGATTCATCTTTCAAGAAACCAGTGTCAACAAAGACCTTGATGAATTCTGGGAACCCCTGGAATCTCAAAGTACCTCTAATGACAGTTTGAGCTTCTGGGATGTTGTACAATTCTTTGTAAGTAGTAGAATCTCTGTTTGGGTAACAGACCAAGGCATAACCTGGGTAGATAAAGTATGGTTTAGCACTGGCCATCAAGTCTTCACTGGAAACCTCAACAACTTTGCCGTCTTGCCAATATTTAGCTTGGTTTCTTAAAGCCAACAAGACCCCTCTTGAACTCCAGGAGAATTTGTAACCCAATGGATTGTCAGAGTCTTCTGGGGCTGGTAAACCACCACAGTATGACAAGAAGGAAACAATCTTACCGCCAGCAGCATGAACTTCTTCAATGGTTTTCACGGCGTACAAGTGATCAATACCTGGATCCAAACCAATTTCATTCATAACAGTGATTCCAGCATCTTCAATTTCTTTTTCCAATGCTTTCAATTGTGGGTTAATGTATGAAGTAGTGACAACGTTTTTCTTGTTCTTGATGGCTGATTTAACGACCAAGACATGGTAAGTATATGGAATCAAAGAAATGACCAAATCATGAGCAGCAACTTGTTCGTCTAATGCAGATTCATTAGTGACATCAAGGGAGATGGCTTTAGCATTGTTACCAGCTAATTCTTTAGCTTTGGACAAGGTTCTACAAGCGACGGTGACTTCAACGTTTGGTTGTTCAGATAAGATATCAACAGTTGGTTTGGCAACGAAACCAGAACCTAACAAAAGAACTTTTTGGACCATTATGGATGAGATAAATTGGATAGGGTGATAAGGAAGAACAGAAAATAAAAAAAGGAAAAAAAGGAAAAAAGAAAGAAGAAAGAAAAGTAGAGTTTCTTTAAAAGAATAATTCCGAAATTTGGGGGGACTTAAAATTTTTCAAATAGGTTGGGGTTTTTTTTTGCTTTTATCGTTCCGTCAACGCGGCAATTATGAGATTGTGCGAATTGGGAAATTTAAGCGTCAGGGCAAATCAAGAGGAAAAAAAAAAAACGCCCCAGTGAAAATTATGAGTCAACAAGGATTTTCTTAGGTCTAATAGTTACGGTTAAACTTCCTCTTTGGGAGCCACATCCATATATTGTGCAAAATTAAATATATGACAAAAAAACAAAAATCAATCAATCTTGTAATTCAGTATCGTTGTAAATACACACTCTACACTTTTTCTTTAACATTGTCAGTGGTGCTGGATCGTTCATTGCTGTCCTTATCATCCACCTCTTCAATATCAGCAGCATGAACCCTCAAGTTCTTGTGGAATCTTTCCGGTCCAACAAAGATAATAAACAACATATAGGCAAACACGGCACCACAGAAGATACACATAACTTTACCATAATCGTACTGTCCTGGTCGGTCAAGTGGGAAATTCTCACCAATACGTGCTTGGATAGTGGCACTAGCTGAGGAAATCAAATTCCCTAATTGATAAGCCACACCAGAAAGCAATGTTCTATGTGTGGAGTTCACCAATTCCAAAAGATAAGCTGGACCGACACTGAATGATGCATAGACAGCACCGATCAAGAAGATATAAGCTGGCCAATTCTGGTCGGCATTGTAAAAGGATGGATATAAAAACGCTCCGGCGAAAATTATGCTTACCATCACGGTTAATCTTCTCCCAAGCAATTCGGACGTTTGTCCCATAATGATACCACCAATGATGGCACCGATATTACTTGAGACGATAATGATTGTTATTTTGTCTATACCCAATTCGTACTGATTCGACAACATGGTGACGTATAAATCTTGAGACCCATGGGTAGTGAAGTTAAACCCAGCATACAACAACACCAAGTACGAAAACATCAACCATTCGGTTTTCAAAGTAACAAGGATGGAGTAATCGAATTTTTGCCAGAACTTTTTCTTCTTACCTGTTTCTTCTTCTTCGCCTTTAACTTGCTGGTTGAACTTCTTCTTTCTTTCCTTCATATTGATGAAATCTGGGGATTCAGGAGAAAGGACACGCCATACAATTAAAATAACCGATAAACCAGCAGAGAACCAAAGCAAAGAACGCCATCCTTCACCATCTTTGTACGTGTTGATAAACACCCTGTACCAAACCATAGCCATAATATAACCAAAAGTATACCCTGGGAGGAACAAACCCAGTAAAATCGATCTTGCTTCAATAGGCTGTGACTCTAATGCCGTGACCATCGCAATAGGATACATTGCTCCCATCAAGATACCAAACATTGCCCTGACTCCCAAGAACTGTGGAAACGTTTGAACAAACCCGGTGAGGATCTCAACAACGGAGAACAAGACACAGATTATAATGTATGACCACTTTCTACCAAAATAATCAGAAGCAATACCAAAGATAATAGCACCAACAGATCTCAACATCAACACCAAAGTGACACCCCACGTGACATCGGTAACACTTATACCCAAAGTGACAGCAATTTCAGGGGCGGAGACGGAGACACAGAAAAAGTCCATCGCGTCCAATGCCCACGCAAAGAACCCCATTCCGTAGAAGTTCCAATCAGAGGCTGTCATCAATTTCAACCCAGGAACCGGGTTCAAGACTTCATACCATCTCCTATCTGTGTGGTTTAAAGGTAAATCAAGTAATGTCGTCAATCTAGTTGCAAAGTAGTGACGCGTAGTAGCGAATGTGATTTCAGGTTTTTCATTGAATAATTCTTTATCCAACTCCACATCCTTGCCATGGTGCTCACTCTGGATTTCATAGTTGTAATCTTCTTTATTATTGGATCCATCAATTTCATTTGAATTAGCACGAGAACTGTGCTCAGCTTCTGGTTTTTTATCCATATTCTAGATCCTATTTTCTTTTGGTTAGGGTAATTATTCAACCTTTTTGGCATATGAGAATATCCTCGTGGAGATATTCAGGTCATTATATATCTTTGCCCAAGAAAATTTAAGGATACAACGCTATCCAGCTGTTCTAGAATAGGGATTTTAGATTCAATTCATACATTCAGCATTGATAACAACAGAGCAATTCCATTTTGTGGGGATATCATAATGGGATCCCCGGAGAAACAAGAAAAAGAAGAACCAAAGAAAGAAAGGAAGTCATTTGTAGGAGGGGAAACCATTATGATTTCCTTGATGGGGAGCCAATCTCATAACTAATATTCGTGGTACGTTGACGTTTTTTCTTATTTGTATAACCCCGACAGCATTTCGCGGTTGATGCAAAACATTATTATTTTCTTGGTTTTTCGTTTTTTGAGTAGATAAACTATAGTTTGAATTATTTGATTCTGGAAGATAATAGGCTTTTCAATTAAATTCCCACCGCGTTTGTATCGGTTTTGTGGGGAAGTAAGACAGAGTCAATAATACTTGTTGGGGACATAAGTTTGTTCTCTTTCATCCCATTGTTATTGGTTAAAAAAGTCCACGTCAAAACCGAACGCTAACCCGTCACTGATTGCATCAAAAGAAATAACACACATTCTACGAAAAAACGCAATATTATTTTATCTCCCCCTACAGATTCCTTCTCTGTTAGATGATAATCGAGCATTATTATTTAGAATACAGTAAGTAAAGCATTATCACTACCCCCTTCGAAACAAATAGGAAATGTATACACTACTTGACCATTTCATTACCCCCACAACTTGGCTAATTTGATTTTTAATTTTTCTTGACATAAGGTGAACTTTAAAATTCCTCCTACAATTCTTGCGTTTTCATATCTATGTTTGGCAAGAAAAACGAAAAATACAACAAACTGCAAAAGTACTCCCAAAACAAGAAATTTTCCAAAATCGAATACTATAGCCGGATTGAAAAGGCTCGACTTGTGTTTAATGCACAGTTTAGTCATAGGCAGTATAATCTCGATACAGAGTCCAACAAACCAATGCGGAGTGGGTGTGTGGGGTTACTTACAGTTTGTTATCAAATCAAACTATTTTTCTTATTTAGTTTCAAATGCAACAACCATTACTCACCCATTGTTTACAAATAATTCTCTCCCCCACTTCATCACCGAAACCTGGAATATCCATCGACTGCCGACGTATAGTTGCTTATCTACATTGTTTGCGTGAACTGCTTCATTGTTGGACATTCTCCTAACCATGAAACCAAAAACGGAAAGGGAGTATAGATAGTTTTGGAGTCAACCCCGGAGATGCTACCATGACCCCCACCTTCGTAATATCCCTTCACGTCATCATTTAGAGAAACCACTTGAGTTGCAATTAAAAAAAAAAAAACAAGTGATTCACACCACGTGCGATATTCACGTGTTGCAATATAAAAATTTTTCACAACCAGATATTTTATGTCGTGCCTACAGTAAATCAACATAGAAAAATAAAAACAATCATTTCAATTAATATCGTTCAGTGTATATAATCTATACCTTTTCCTTAATACTATCAGCGGTACTGGACCGTTCGTCACTGACATTATCATGAACCTCTTCGATCTCATCATCATGGATTCTCAAATTCTTGTGGAATCTTTCTGGTCCGACGAAAATGATAACCAACATGTAAGCAAACACGGCACCACAGAAGATACACATGACTTTACCATAATCGTACTGTCCTGGTCGGTCAAGTGGGAAATTCTCACCAATACGTGCTTCAATGGTAGCACTTGCTGAGGAAATCAAATTCCCTAATTGATAAGCCACACCAGAAAGCAATGTTCTATGGGTAGAATTAACCAATTCCAAAAGATAAGCTGGACCGACACTGAAAGAGGCATAGACGGCACCAATCAAGAAGATATAAGCTGGCCAATTCTGATCAGCATTGAAGAATGCTGGGTATAGGAATGCACCTCCAAATACCATACTCACCATCACCGTTAACCTTCTTCCAAGCAATTCCGACATTTGACCCATGAACATACCACCAATAATGGCACCGATGTTACTGGTTACAATGATGACCGTTCTTTTGTCAATACCTATGTTGTATTGGTTTTTCAATAAGGTTACATACAAATCTTGAGATCCATGGGTAGTGAAGTTCCAACCAGCGTATAACAAAACCAAATATGAAAACACTAACCATTCTGTTTTTAAAGTAACGAGGATGGAGTAATCGAATTTTTGCCAGAACTTTTTCTTCTCGCCAGTGTCAGATTGACCCTTAATCTGTTCGTTGAACTTCCTTTTTCTGTTCTTCATATTGATGAAATCTGGGGATTCAGGGGAAAGGGCACGCCAAACAATCAAAATAATAGACAACCCAGCAGAGAACCAAAGCAAGGAACGCCATCCTTCACCGACTTTGTAAGTGGTAATGAATAATCTATACCAAACCATAGCCATAATGTAACCAAAAGTATATCCTGGGAGAAATAAACCCAGCAATATTGATCTTGCTTCAACTGGCTGCGACTCTAATGCTGTGACCATAGAAATAGGGTACATTGCTCCCATCAAGATACCAAATACTGCTCGAACTCCCAAGAACTGTGCATACGTTTGGACGAATCCAGTTCCTATTTCTACCACACAAAATAAAGCACAAATTACAATATACGTCCATTTTCTACCAAAATAATCAGAAGCAATACCGAATATAACAGCACCGACAGATCTCAACATCAAAACTAAGGTGACACCCCATGTGACATCGGTAACACTTATACCCAAAGTAAGAGCAATTTCAGGAGCAGCAACAGAAACACAGAAAAAGTCCATAGAATCCAATGCCCAAGCAAAGAACCCTAAACCGTAAAAATTCCAATCAGAGGCGGTCATTAATCTCAAACCTGGAATTGGGTTCAAGACTTCATACCACTTTTTGTCTGTGTGATATAATGGCAAGTCCAATAACGTAGGTAATCTAGTAGCAAAGTAGTGGCGGATAGAGGCAAGGGTGATTTCTGGTTTCTCATTAAATAATTCGTCATCTAATTCAACGTTTTTCCCATGTTGCTCACTCTGCACCTCATAGTTGTAGTTATCTTTAGTATTGAGCCCATCCATATCATTTGAATTGGCACGAGAAATGTGCTCAGTGTCAGGTTTTTTATCCATATTCTTGGTGGTTGCTTTTTTGGTTAAAGAAACTTTTCAAATTTGTTGGTACTAGAAACTATTATCATGATGGAATTCCAGATCATTATATATCTTTGTTCTAAAAAAAAATTCAGATACATTCGAAATCAATTGTTTCGAAAAAGTACAACATTTGCTTCAGATACATAATGTTGATAGCAACAGAGATATTATTCTTTGTGGGGATGCCATAATGAAATTCCGGGGCTTATTATAACAAAAAAGGGGGCAATGAAGGAAAGGCATTTGGAGGAGGGGAAATCATTTCGGTCTGATTCATGGGATACAAACCCATACCTAATACTTGTGGTTAACTTTTCCTTTGTTTAAACCCGACTGCATTTAGCAGTTAACAAAAATCATTCTATTTTTTTTTTTTTATTTTTTTAATGTAAGTTAAAGGGCAACTCATTTCGAAAGTATTCTTCCGCGTGTTTAATAATTTTGTGGGGGAGAACGGCAAAGACAATAACCCCGTTGGAGACGGGATTCTGTACCCTTTTTTTTTTTACCATTCTGAGTAGTTGGAAAATCAAGGTCGACTCCGAACGTAAATTTGGTGATGATTGAAACAGAAGAAATAGCTCTGATTTTATAGACTCCAAGGATTGCTTTATACTTGTTACAAATTTCTTGTATATTAAATGATAACCAAGCAATAGTGCTTAGAATCCTGTAAATAATCCAGTATTAATATTTCTATTGGCAACAGGAAAAAAAAAAACCAAGAAAAAATTAAAAGGTTCTTTGATAATTCCGTTCCCCACAACTTGACTAATTTTTTTTTTGACACAAGGAAAAGTCGAAAATCCTCCGATTATTCTTGCGCCTTGATGACTAAGTTACACATAGAATAAAAATACAACAAAACTACAAAAGTACGCCAAAAACCAATGATTCCCCAAAAACTGGCAACTATAACCGGATTGGAAAGGCTCACCTTGAGTCTTACAAGTGGCTTAGTAATAAGAATCATAATCTCAATATAATATTTAAACAGCCATTGTGGTGTGGGGTGAGTGGGGGTCCCAGTTTTCTATCTATTTCCACGTTTTTTTTTTCTTCATTTAGTCTCAAATGCAATAACCATTACTCATCCATTGTTAAAGATCCTTTATCCCCACTTCAGCAGAAAGATCTAGAGTAACTATACACTACGAGTTTATAGTTGGTTATCTTCATTTCGTGCATGAATGGTAATAAAGATAAGGTTCCCCAGCGATATTATTGGGAAATAAGAAAGGGGGTTGAGTGGGCTACAGTTACTTACGAGTCAACCCCGGAGGTATTAGCATCGTCCCCACTTTTATAATACCTCGTAGTTTTCAACATCAGGTGAAGCATATCACGTGAACGTATCACGTGTCTTGATTGAAAAATTTTCACATGCAGATTTTTTTTCTGTTGTGCATACACTAAAGATAAAAAAAAAATATAGGTCGTTTATTTTTTTTTTGGGTTGAATAGATTTTATGTGTCGTGAATAAAGTAATTGGATTTATCTAAATATTTTTTAAACGGATTGCTGATATTGTCCAATGAAATAAAAAAAAAACTCGCCAGATCAAAGTGAAAAATTTATAAATTGATTTACACTTTTCTATAAATATTAAAACAGCATCTAACAATGTCTTCCGCCACACTTATTGACGAATTGACCAGTTTGCCACAAGACTTGACCTACTTGGTTCAAAACCTCACTCAATATATCAAATTAGACAACCAATTATACTATGCCATTGCTTGTATTTCATTCAACCCAATTTTCTGGAACATTGTTGCTAGATTAGAATACAACACCCATTTCTTGACCAAAATTGCTGGATCAGCTAGAACTGGATGTTATTTGTTAGCAGCTACTATTTTCTCCTTGGGGATCTATAGAGATCATGTCTACCATCAAGCATTATTGGAACAACCTACTTTCCAACCATTAGTTGACTCCATGATTGTCAAGTCCTTGGCTGTGTTGACTTTCGGATTTGGAAATGTCTTGGTTCTTACCTCAATGTGGGCATTGGGTGTGACCGGTACCTATTTGGGTGATTACTTTGGAATCTTGATGAACGAAAGAGTCACCGGTTTCCCATTCAATGTTAATGACAACCCTATGTACAATGGAAGTACTTTGTGTTTCTTGGGTACAGCTTTATGGTACGGTAAACCAGTTGGTATTTTGGTTACTTTGTTTGTGTTTGTCATGTACAAGATTGCTTTGTTATTCGAAGAACCATTCACTGCTAAGATTTACGCTAATAGAGCTAAATTGGATTAAACATCAACCAGTTAATATGTACTTCAACATGTATATAGATCATAAGCCTCCTCCACTTTTTTTTTTTTGTTTTTTGTTTTTGCTTGGTTTTGTTGCAATAAATATTCAAAAGATAAATCAAAATTAGATAGTATATTAGAATGTATAAACTCGAAACCAAAAAGTAAAAGTATAAGTAAGATATAAAATGAATGCCAAATAAATGTAGCTAAATGATACTAAAGATAATAATAATAATAAAAATGTAAAAAAAAAAAAAATATAACAACCAAATTAGACAAGCCAATAAACTCTGACTGTCACCCATCATGAAGGTATGAACTACCAAAAAATAATAAAATAAAAAAAAAAATTCGTAAAAGAAATTGCATTACATCAACTAGTATAATCATTACTGGATCAAACAAAATCAAATGCACCATTATCAACATGGTTCTCAACATGTCGAAGGGATAAGGATTGGAATTTTTCAGAAGATTTATGATAATACAACCCACTGATACCCCCTGGAATTAATCTATTATATTTCTTACTTTCATTGGAACTATTGTATCCGCCAATATTCAAAACAATATAATAGAACCCTTCAAATGAGGCACCGGTGATTTGCTTTATTCTAGAGTCTGGCAATAAAAACTCTTCCTTCCATCTCATGTAAATATACTGGTCATCCTCTTCTCCACGTTGCACTTTTTCTAAACGCTTGATCAACTTATCGTCAGATAAAAATGTGGTGGACTGGGTTAACTTCTTCCAATGTTCAAAATCGTTTTTGGCAAACGAGCCCCATTGCTTGTTTTCCGTTATGAACGAATATCTTTGCACTGAAGGCTCTTCAAACGTATTGTTAGCACCATTTTCATTTTTCCACTTGTGTGTATGCAACGGGTTGTTTATGATCTCACCTTTGAAATAGGTTGTAATCTCAGAATTTGCATCCGTCAATCCACTTATTTGCAAGAAACCCGTCACCACTGAATTAAACAAATCAACTGTTTTGAATTCGACCTTGATGTGGAAACTCGATTTACCAGATTGCTGTTCCCCAATAAATTGCGCATTTGGTTGTAAATAAATGCTATTGAACGTTGGGATTCTATTAGTTTCACCAAGACTAGCTTTAAACTGATCGAAATAATCCAAGGAGTGTCTCTTTGTAGTTTGGTGGTTGATGGATAATTTATTATGCACAGGAAACTCAACGGACGAGTCCGGTGGCGCAGCCGTGGACGGTGTTTGATCTGTCGATGTTGATTTCGATGAAACCATAGGACATGACGCATTATACTGTTTGGCTATCGAATATGTATGTTCGTTATCGTCGTCAGAGGTAAATTGTAGGTGTGAGTGTGCGTGATTTTTGTTGTGTAGGTTTGTGTCATGAAAGCTGGAGTTATCGGTGTTCTTATGTAATTCATCATCAGACACAAAGTTTTTATCTTTCTGTTGTTGTAACTGCTGTAATTTGTTGAAGAGCTGCTGTTGTTGCTGTTGGGTAGTTATGCTATCTATAAAAGTGTTGGTTGAGTCCAAGTCATCATCATCAACATTATGACCAGCTGGGTGGCTATGATGTGGCAGCTGTTGGTGTTGATGAAGTTGTTGTTGACGATGATTTTGTTCCTCTAGTCTTTTATTTATCTCTGTAACAGGCATGGTGTGGAATCAAATATGGATATAATCAATTAATAACAAAAACAAACGTGTATATATTTCAACGCGGTAAATGAATTAATAATGAATTAATGAGATGATATTAATCAAAAATAAAATGATATGGGTAAAGATAGAAAGAAAAGAAGGTGGAAGGATTCTGTGATTTTTTTTTTTTTTTTTTTGGGTTTTTTTTTATATAGAAATCGGGAGAAAAAAAAAACGAGGATTTTTATGTATGGGATTTCCGCACTGCGAATGACTTTTTATTTTTTGGTTTCTTTCTTGCTCTAATCAGAACATTGAATTTTTCAAACGTTATACGAACTTACACGTTAATCCACAGTTTTTGTTCAGTCCTCTACAGAACTACATGGTTTTCTATTTCTTGTGAGATTGCAATAGATGGTTTTAGTCCTTCACTTTTTCTTGATTTGTTCATAATGATATCTCAAATTGCAGTGTCATGTTTTTCTCTTGGATAAAGGTTAAAGCGTAAGAAGATCAAATTGTTAATCTCATTCGTTGATCTTTTTTAATTTTTATTTCTTTTTTTTGTTTTTTACATTCCCTAAAATAGCTAGCAATATTGCAAAGCAAGATGCGATTTCCGTTGTTCATGTAAGAATACGATTGGAAGATACGTAACATTTCCTCTAAAAGGACTTGTCGCAAGCATCCTGGTTCTTGAAAAAAGTGGAGTCACTTTAGATAAGACGTTTGAATGATAATATTAAAGTTCACATGTTGTCTTTTTTTTAATGTTTTTTTTATGTAGCATTTTGCAACCTACAAAGATGTTACACACTCCTGACTTGGCCCTTCCCATAATTACCATTTAGCCATGCAGTGACGTGTCAAGAATGGACTATATCCGTGTTGGTATACACACAAAAGCAATTGAAAAGTAGTTTGTCTGTTATTTGGCCTCTTCTCTTACTGGTCCTAGGACGAATAACCACTATTGAATTGTGTCTTGTGTGTAGAAAAAATCATTTCCGAATCTCCGTATAAGGAAAACGGGCGACCAGATTGAATGACCCACCATTCGCCATTTTTTTTTACTCACTCTTTTAATCACCTTTCCCCCCGTACTCACGCCATAAAAAAAAACTTGGAATCTTTTCTTTTTTTTTTTTGCTCCATTGCTGTGAGTGAGTGCAATAGTGACCTGAAATTTTTCGTTTGTGTATATGCAATAAATTCTGAATTACACCACCATACAACACAACACAATACAAGACCCATGGAAATAGACAGCCAAGATATTTCTTCACCTCCTACACCAATTCATCCGGCCCCTAATGAGGAATTGACTAATGAATTACCCTCAGGAGTGGTGCTATCAGATGCCAATATAGATTTAAACCCAGATTTGTATGATGATGATGAGGAGGAGAATGATGGAGTTGATGTCGACGTCGACACGAACGTAGAGGATAAGGATAAAGTGAATGGAGATTCAATTCAAGAGACCAATCAATCTGAGCATCCAAAATTACCTTATATTCAACAACTACAACATCGAGAAGCATCTGAATCTGCCCCTGACACAGATCTAGAAGATGTGGATATCAACCAACTACAGCAAATCACATTACCATTCAATGAATCGTACCAATTGCTCAAATTGAGTTTTGAGAATACAACACCAGGTAATGGTGGTATATCTTCAGGACAACAATCGAAGTTTATCAATTATATTGACGAAAATCTATTGCAGATTCAGAGAAAGTACATCAAGCAACAGACAGAATCAGTAGTTGTTTATTCTTTGATTGAATTACTCGAGGACTTATCTAGCATTGTGAACCTAATTTGGGTTTCAATAGAACAGAAGCTGGTTTTATATGGTCAGATTGAATACTATATCAAGATATTGGGTGACTTGGAAGATTACGCGGGGAATTACAGTCACATGTTCAACGAGTCATGGTCTAGGAATGGTCACTTACAAATAGATATGCAAAACATAGTGATTTTTTTCAAGTTCTGGCGGAAACTTGACTTACAGTTGAGTTTTTTACTTGATGGATATAGTATTGATCTCAATGGAGTTTCAAAACTGGTCAAGATGAATACCACAGAGATGACACGATTACTACCCATTGTTTCGAGATTAAGAATATTGATAATTTCGAAAGTCGACATGATTAGAAGTAAGTTGAAAACTAGCGATGATAAAAATATATTGAACATCTTTGAAGTGGAAATCAGTCGAATATTTGAAGGTGTTTTGGAAAGAACCTAGTAAATAGTCAAAAAAAAAATACAAACAAAAAAAGAAAGGTACAAAATTATTATTATTATTTTTTTTTTCATTCATTCTCTGCAAAATTTTAACAATCACCAAAAAAAAAAAAAAAAATTAACAAGAGAAAACAGAAAACGATTCTGATTTCTATAATTGACCATCAATTCTTCCTCTCCCCTTACCAACCATGTGGCCATTTACTAAATCACCAGATGAGTCTAATGCAACTGAAGATATAACTAGAGAATTACCACAAGATTTACAGCAAGTATTCCAAAGAGAAGCCGCATCATCATTAAGTGGGACCAAATTCATCCCAGAGAGATACACAAGAATAGTCAACGCCAAACTCGACTCTCTACCAGAGCAACATCCCACCACAGAAGCAAAACTAGAATTTGAGAATTATAAAGTTGAATACCCTATAAAAACCGTGTCACAGATAAACTGTGCTGAGATTGAAAATTATGTATTGCAATGTAATAAGCATCCGTG
>JAKTVF010000249.1:0-13881 GCA_030557055.1 Candida tetrigidarum | reverse complement strand
ACACGTTAATCAACAATCATATCTTGCTCTGAATAGTCGTTTTCATTCTGTTCGTCTATTGGCAACAAGGAACCACTTGTTGTTACTGTTGTAGCATTTGTGGTCACAGTACGCCCAGTATTAGCACTGGAGTTGAACTGTGTATTGACACTAGGATATCAGTTCCAGAATCTGTAAAGGTCACGTGCACAAGATAGTATAGAAATTTCAAGGAAAACAAAATATCTCGTTCAGATTTTTTTTTTTCTTCATTAGCATCAACAAAATACACAACAACTGCGTTAACAGCAACACTTACAACAACAACTACACTAACAATCAATAACACAATGGACGATTCATTTTACTTTTCCCTACTAAGAGTTTCAGTGGCACAAATTTTAAAAGCAAATGGATTTGATAAATGTAGACCTTCAACATTGAATGTCGTCACAGATTTATATTTACAGTTTTTCCAGAATGCAATTAAAGAGAGTCTCAAATGTAGTAGTTTGAGGACAAATTCAAACTCGCCAGAGATACAGGATATAACACAAGCATTGATTAATGTTGGTCTTTTTAAAGTGAATGATATTACCAGGATACATGATCAATATTTTGATGAAAGCAAGTACAATACAAAATCCATTGAATCACTTCAGGAGTGGTGCAGCAAAAGTGAACAATTTGCCATCGAGAAGAAATTGAACCAATTGCCAAATAACTTGATTAAGAACTTGATAGAGAAGAGAAAACTAGATATTGATGATGGAGAATCCGATTTGGCTAAACGAAAAAGAAAGCACAAAGAACGACAAGAGTTTTATAATCAATTGAAGTTAAATGATGACCAGCAGCAACGTAAGGTGGATGAAGATGAATTAAACGAGGATATTATTACCGAGAAGGATAAATTGAACTGGTTCAATTATTTAATTGAAAAGGACCTTAAACTAGGACATGACTTGAAATTTTTGAATACAGATCCGATAATAGTGAAGGAGTTTTTAAAGTATCAGGATAATTATAAATTTCACCCTGTGGACACAAGTGGTAATAATAAAGAAAAGTTTACCAATAATTGGGACAGAATTCAAAATCATTTGAAACATATGAACAAGACCGATCATATTGTGGGGGAAGTAACAGCTGAAGAAGCAAATGGGAATGATGCGGATAAAGACTTGTTGGATTCATTGCAAACTTTAAACACACTATTACCTTATAATCTAGAGTATGATAAACATCTATTAGAGGAAGATTTAACCAAATTTTATGAACTGGAAAGGGATTCGGAATCGGAGCATCAAAATCAACCACCCTCGCCAAAAGACCAAGATCAGCTGATGGTACAGGATAGCCACTCATACCCGGAGATCCATAGCCGTGTTTTGGATGAAGATAGTAATTCACCCAACGCGTTAGTTGATGATGATGAGGGGTTAGGGGGCGAAAATAGTTTAATATTTATGTAGATATGTGGGTTAAATTATTCATATATTGTATGCATGTAGTTCGTATAATTTTTTTAAAAAAAAATCGGAGAAAAGAACGGTACCACACGGTTCGCATCCACTTACTTTTAGTCTGACGATAATTAACAGAACAATAAATTAGGGAAATATAAACATTACTGGAGAAATTGAGTAGAGTTTAACCTTAGAATTCTTGATGGAACATCTCATCTAGTAAAGAGTTACATTAAACATTCCATTGATTTTATTATTATTTATTTATTTATTATTTATTATTATATTCTTGGGGGAGAGGTGGGGATGTTGCCAAACGTTCCACACCATGATCCCCACCTAGATGAGTTTTGTGGTTCTCGTAGATTTTCAATTCCTTCATATTATGCAGCAACATTTGTCGAATCTCTTGGTTTTGTTCGGTATAGCAGCGAAAGTGGTGTGTCGGATACATCATACACACTAACTGTCTGCTATTTAAGAAACAGTTCATGACATCGGGTGATCTATTTCTTATAGTGATAGACTATTTTTTATTTCCAACGGGTGGTCTCGTTATACCCACTTTAAATTTTAAATTCAACTCAACTCATGTATCCCCCATGCGACTTTAGTTCATTTTTTTTTATTTCATTTTTGTGTAAATGTGAACAGGCGGTCGTGTACATATGTTCAAGAGATGCAAAATTGAATTTAACTCTTTTGGGAATAAATTGAATAATAATATCTAGTTAAGAATGATGGCAATTTCTGTTTTCTATTTTTTTTTAGATATTGTTGAATATTTTATTAGAATATTTTATTTTTATTTCCCTCAGCGCAAGAGATTGAACTTTTTACATGTATTGCCTAGAGGGAATTTTGTATAAAAGAAGAAAGAGCAACAAATGACGATTTAAAACATATGACATTCAATTGTTGTTCGAGGGGGGAGGTGGGGGAAAGAAAAATTTCTATTCTATTTTTTCGTTCGATATACTTCATGCTTGAAAATACATCACACCACCCATCTATTGTTGGATGTCAGACCTTTAGAGAACTTAGTGAGGTCCAAAAATATTTTGCGGGTTTCATCGCTAATCTCGAGGTTGTCTATACACCACGAAACTATAATTAACTTGAAACGTCATTGTATGTAGGAATATCTAGTAAAGCAATTCAAAATTCAAAATTCAAAACAAAACTAAACTATCAGAATCTATTTTTGCTTTTTGTTTTTTGAATGTTGGGCACAGAAGGGGGGGACAAGGGAGGTGTGACAATAGAGTTGATGAATGAAATTTACACTTTGAGCATGGCCAAAAGAAACAAAGCTTACACAAAAGGTACATAATATCGTGGACGCGTCTTGGTTTTTTTTTTTTTTTTTTTTATTCGATTGTTTGTTCGTTTGAGTGAATTAATTATTATTGTTGGAATTATTATTAAGAATTGTTGAAATTTTATTGTTGTACATCTCTACTGCTACCCCCTTTTAACGTTACATTACTTTATTTTTTCTTTGTCGTTAGATCGTTTAAGCTCGGAACTATTATATATATATTATATTTTTGATGGGAGTTACATTTGTGACTATTGAGTCGGTTCTATTCCATCAGCAATTTTTTTTTTTTTGTTCTAGTTTTCTCACTTTCTCACATTTTTATATAAATACTGATTATAGTTTCACCATTAATTTTTTTTTTTTTTTTCCTTTATTTCCTTCTGATATTTCTATTTCTTCAATTTTCTTTTTTTGTTGAATTTTTATTTTTATCTTTAATATTATTTTTATTTTTATCTATTTATTATATTAATTAATGATAACAGACTTTTGTATCAATATCAATATCAAGAACTACTACTACTACAAGAAGAAGAAGAATACTTAATATCTCCCCCACCAGTATTCCAAAAGTTTGTCGTATATAATAAAATCATTTTCACACTCAACCCTATTTATTCCGATTTTATTTCAACTACAACTTTCCTCCATTCATACTTTAGACACAGAAATTAAAAGAGTAAATTTATTTTTATCCTTAACAATACTGGCAATAACTTAGTGTGTTTCACCCATTATTACGAATATTCCATTCATCGATACAAGCTTAGTTCACGCATCCAACAATTCCGAATTTCAAGTTTAGTGTCATTTTAAAGTGTACAATTAATTTGCGCCATTATCAACAAATTTCATCCAGGAGAAACTGAATAATCCCACATACAACAGAAAATTAAATTTCAATTGTCAAAAAAAAAAAAAAAAAGAAACCACACTAGTTTCATCTATAAAAAGCAACCAGCAAAGAACTGTTAACCTATTATTTGCAATATACACATATAAAAATCCAGGACTTTAATCCCTTTCCTCCAATCACAAGACCATTAAACTTTTCCCTGCATATATATATTCACACATACAACCTTATAGACCACATTTCGCATTATGATTAACAAAAACTTTAATTTGCTGCTTAAATTGAACAAAAATGATTTCCAACCCCCGGGCGCCGGGTTTGGAGGCAATCCAAGTCCGTTCACTCCTGTTGATCAAACCATGAAGACTCCCCTGGAAGCTCCTCAACAACACCAATTTTTCCCAATAATGCCGCAACACCCGCAACAAGTTGTCACACAGGAACCACCTCTCAATATTGGACATAATTCCGTATATCAAAATCCTCGAGCCAACGAGTCGGATGATATTCTCACGGACATAGATGAACCAAACGGTTTCTACAAAAGAAACTTTACGCTATTCTTCACTGACCTGTTTGACCAGGTCTTGGCATCCATATATTCCAATGTCTTATCAATGCCAACCACAACCCCATTCCTGGGCAATATTCCTCCAAGTGGACTCGTAAGTCGGGTTGCCAATGAAACAATGAAGGAGTTGATCAAAAATACTTCCTCCAACAATCCACCTGCATACGACCAGTTCAATATCATCAACAAAGAATGTCTAAAAAGTCATGAATATCAACCAATCATTTTGCAGTTGATAAGGAAAAGGTTACTAGAGTTGTGTCATAATAGATCCAACCCAGCTACCAAACTCGCTGAATCTACTTCAGTCCAAGTTAGCGGTGCACCTATAAGAAGTTCGGTGTCAAACTTGTCACTTAGTGAAGCCAATTTGATGAATTACAACTCATCTGGTTCCAGTGGTGTCAATTTGGCAAGATCGAGATCTTCATCGGTAAATTTAAGAAAACAATCGTTGACAAGGAACAATTCAAACAATTGGTTACATGTTGGTAATATAAATAACTTGCGACCAACCGGAAATCCTGATTTCAATATTAGCAGTGATTCATTGCAATCCATGCAAGATTATGTGCCGCAAGCCATGATCAACAGAACTAGCAACAATTCCAACACCATCAATATCAATTCCAATTCAAATAACAACAGTACTACAAATATGGGACAATTGAACTCCATGATGATGGACTACCACATTACTCCTCCAACTTCACACAAAGGGTCTGTTTCGTCAGCCGTTACCCCACCATATAATATAGTACAAAACTCAATTACACCATACGATTCGGAAGAATTTTATTTCTTACAAAGATCGAGATCCTCATCCAAGGGAAGCAATTTACCCCACGCACTTAATATCAATACCGATTTGTCTAACCATCAAGCATTGAATTCATTACAAGGAGTTCCTAATGGTAATTCAAGAGGTATGGGAGGTGGAATTTCGTTGGACTCTCCATTTTTGTCTGCTACCACTCCAGGTGAGGAATATTTCCCCGGATTCGCATGTCCAAATAATAACAATGGTAATAACCACGCTGCAGGCGGTGCTGGAGTTGCAACACCAACTACACCTACTGCCATGGCAGAGACTAATAATGGTGAGTCATTCTCATCTTCATCAACATCAGGAGAGTCGACTAAAATAAACTTGCCTAACCAATACAGTCTAAGCGAGAAGAAGAGAGATTCATTAAAGATGAAACGTGGTATCCATTGAGTTACTATCAAAGAAAAATAAAAACAGAAATGAAAATTAAGAAACGTGCTTGAAACTATATAAAATTACACAAACACAAAACATTTAAAAGGGTCAATATAGATATTGAGACACTTTCAAGCTTAACAATAACATTGATAAAATTAAAAATATATATTTGTGTAATAATCATAACTTCAATTCTTCTGGTGTATGATGAATGACTTCACTAATTGTAAATAATGGTAAGTAGAGATAGTAGAAAACAAAAATATAAAGGATACCCAAACTTAATAAAGTTGATGATGTCAATTCATTTGAAATCTAAATCTTTCCATCGGAGACTCCGTAGATAAAGGTGATAGACCGTTAAGTTCAACTGACACCGTCGTCCCCATTGTCGGCCCGATAATCGTTGTCATCATCACCACTATTATCATTGTCGCTGTCGCTGTCGCTTAGATTAGCCAAGACCAGAAAAGGGTAGTTCTTGCCATACGTCCGAACTAGAAAATAAAAAAAAAAAATGTACGCAAAGATTACGTAAGCGGCGATCATCAAAAAAATAAAAAAAAACCAATTAGGTACGGCAAAAGAAGGAATAGATGACTTCTTCTATTGGTTAAACTTTCAAAACGTTTATACAAATAAATAATAAACGTTGTTTCCCAAAACAATTCTTCGCTTTTAGACGGGAATAAATGAAAATTATAAAATTACGTATTCTGTTTTTTCTGGGTTATCTGTAAATGTTGATACGAGTTTGGATCACAACTTTTGGAACTAGTTGTTCTTGTAGATCACTGTGGTTGATTATTTGATGCACGTTTTTAAGTGATGCTATAAACAATGATATTAACACTTTCAGGGTTAGTGACAGTGACAACAACAACAACAACAAGACGAATTACAAAAGGATCCACATATTGGGGCTATGTTAAATATTCGGGTTTAACTGTGTCGCCGTTTACAACTACATAAAAAGACGGATTTAACCCTGATGAGAAGGATCGCACACAAAAACCTTAAAAAATTAAAAAAAGATGGTCATATGGGGCTGAAAATTAATAGAAAATAAAATAATAAAAAACGTTCAAGTACACAAATGTAATACAATAAACCTAAAGTAGTTATGAAGAAGTCTAAATTGAAAAGAAAAGAAAAGAGCAAATACTGAAAAATGTAAAAAAAAAAATGTGGTTTAAAAGAAACAAGCAATTAAACAATAGAAGAACCTATGCATACCAAGTCAGTGCTTCTATCCATGGAATATTTACAAATAAGAATGACTCTTTGCTTCGATAATCAAGGAGAATGTTTTTCTTGTTCCCACTCTTATTTCCCCTTTGCTCGGCTTTACTTTACGTTAACGGCTACCCTCGTGTTTTCTTAACTAAGGTCTATTCAGAACACACGAGGTGGCTTCTTCGAAAATGCAATTCTCCCGAAGGATAAAACGGGAGATCCGAAGGAATAAAAACCTTGTTATGTAGATTGGTATACCATTTGATTAGAAGGAAAGTAATGCAATTGAAACCATTCAACTAAATAATTTCCAAGTAACATGCGCCTCTTTATTGGCACCTCCTTAACGCTACCACGCATACTCCGCTTCCTCACACTCACACACCCCCCTCACCCCAACTCCTGTTGAATGGGTTTTGTTACTGTAACGCATTTAAAAAAGAATAATAATAATAATAATAAATCACATTTGATTTGTCACACATTGATATTTGCGTGCGGTGTATCAAACACAAAATTGAAGTGATAAGATTCAGTGAGTTGTTGGTTACACAAACTCGGCACGATGTAGATTTGATTAATTCGAACAATAAACAGAAAAAAAAATTAAAATAACAAAACCATCATCTAGAGTCATTCAATTTTCAGAATAACCACAACCAACAAATTAAAGTATTCAGGATAGTATAGCCTGCATTAATGTTCAGTTACACATGTCTACAATCCAATGATTTACGAAAACCAATTCAACTCAATATAAATATGTATTCGATTCTCTATAAACTACCTTGTTAGGATACTTTTTTTTTGGTGGTGGGGTTTTACTTGTTCACTTTATTTATTTTGATTTGTTCCACAACTAATGAACTTTACACATATTCCACATTTAACTACAACTATTCCTAAAACCCCAATTACTACTTTATCTGACGAATTTTCATCCATTCTTGCTTCTGCTGATAGCTTTGACTTTACTAGCTATATCAATTCCTTTATTGTGAACTATGATGATACTGACTTTACCCTTGGCACGGATACGGATACTGCTATTGGAGTCACCACGTGTTTTCCCAACCCAATTGATACTATTGCCCATTTGAAGCTCATGAAAGCTATTGCTGTTATGAAAAAGAAGGTGCTTGTATCCTATGCCAACGTTGAGTCTGGCTCCGGCTCTGGCTCTAGTGAAGTTTGGAAAACTTTTGTTACTAATGCAGTTAGACGTTTCCTTGTTTTTATGAGTGCTATTAAGAAGATTATTCCAGTGCAAGGAGCTAATTCTACCAATGAATCTACCCTCTTTGCTTCCGGTGTTGATAAGAATCACAGTTTCATTGCTACGATGGATGAATTGATGCCTCCATTGGATGTCATTATGGTTTGGCATGCTTTCTTATCTGCAAACACCAAAGAAGCTTATGACTCATTGGTAAGAACAAGATTGTTACAGTTTGCCAACTATCCATTACCTTTACACAATATAGTTAAACTCATCGATGACAAAACTTTTGAATTCAAGGCTACCAAGGATTTCAAGAAGAACTACTTGGACTTGGTTAAGCAATTCACTAGTCAACCATTTGCTTTGGCGTATGAAATTGATGAAATTAAGGTGCACCAAATGACAGTTGATATTTATTGTCCAAACTGTAACGACAAACTTGCTGAGTCAGTTGAATTCTCAAACAATGGGAAAACTGGGTTCGTTGATGTCAATTTCCACACTGCCAATATGAATTTTTTTGCTAAAATTTCTGATTGTCACTGTATTTATTTTGCAACTATCACACGTGATGAATTACAAAAATTGCAATTATTTGCCGATGTCAAAAGAACTGGATTATTACATGGTTTATTCAAACATTTTTCTCAAGTTATTTATCTGCCGGAACAAACAAACAGAAATCCATCCAATTTAAGTATAGAACTTGCCCTTAAATTGGAATCCAGTTGGGAAAGTTATCATTTCGAAAACCTCCCAAGTATGATTAAATCATTGTTGACACAATTGGGGAACCCAGATTCAGGGAAATTATTAATGGAATACTTGCACTTTAATCCAATTGGTATGACTATTTCTGGCGAAGTTGAATTGGGGTTTGATTTGGTCCAACGTGTTTTGAAACAAGAACGATTCATCAATAGAATGAACAACATGAACTGGTTGCAATCTCCATATGTTAAGCAATTTTTAACTGAATCTTGTGCAAGATATTCCAAATTCTTCACCATGTTAACTGATCCAACCTTGCAAGAGAAAACTTTAATACCAACTTTAGATATTGATTTGGTTTGGCAAACCCATAAATTGGTATTACAAGGTTACATCTCCAACTGCATACATTCCCCATGTCATTGTCTTATTGATGAATCCAAACATGAAGGTAAATTAGATGATAGTTTTAAGGTCACAAAGGATTTGTACCAAGAAAAATTCAGTGAATCTTACAACATTTGTTATTGTCAACATTGTATTGCTTTAAATTCTCAGGTTCCTGAAGTATTAGTTTCTGAATCATCATTTGAAGTCAACTCATTATTTGGTAAACATCCTGCTTCGTATATCACCACTAGTCCATTATCATCGTCTTCTTCATCATCATCTTTTTCCCCACAACCAAAAAGAAGGAAATTGCATGATTCTCACTCCAATTTTACATTAGACAATACAACTAGCAATTTATCAATATTCACTCCAATGAGTCCTATTGATGAAGATTTAGAAGATTTATTCAGTTCTTGTGTCGAAATGGGTTTTGGTGGTTATTCTCCATCTGTTGCAAGCACCTTTGAATCTCCGACTATTCCATCGCATTCATTACCTGGATCTTTAGATTTGAGTCGTTCTGTTTCTAGTTCAGACATGACAATTGTTGATTCCTTATTCAGTTTGACTAGATTTTCAACTTCATCTAGTACCAACGCTCCCTTTTGACGATGTATTTTCTATTTTTTGTACGTTTGATTTTTTTTAATTCTTAATGACATTCGCTTTGTTAGAGAACTTAGATAGTTTTATTATTTATTTATATATATTTATTTATAAACAACGACTTTGCATTTTATAGACAAACATCATTACATTGTAGGAATTTATCTACCACAAAAAAAATTGTCCGATTTCTCACCATCCTTGCAATAAAATATCTTGTGTGATACATAACAACTGCCCCGCGTAAGATGACAGTTTCCCCCTCAAAAAAAAAAAAAAAAAAAAAATTATAAATAAACAGAAATCACCATTACTAGTAAAGCAACATTCATCACCACATTTTCAAACAATGATATGAGTCTACAGATTTTCAAAAAATATCTATCTAGTCTGTCTAGACTCTTTCAACAAACAACACAAGTCCACCACTCTTCATTAATAGAGAAACTACCGTCAATTCATTTCCCCAAGGCAGAAATACCAGGCAATGTTGTTATTGACGATAATATCCTTGACGTCGAGTTGGATGACAGAACAACAGTTGAAAAACCACTGGAACAAGAGATTGTTCATCATTTAATTCGACTGATGATCCAACCCACCGATGAAGAAGATTTACCCATTTTGAAGAATGAACAATTAACTAATATATACAGGAACTGGGATCTATATGCCCAGAATGACCTTCCTTTAACCAATCCCACCAAATATACTCCGTTTGAGTTTAAATCGAAGGAAAACAATGATATCTCGTATATTGAAACCCCAAGATTATCAGTGACTGGTTTATTGGTTTCCGCATGGTGTGAATTACGAGACTTGTATCATGTTTTTGCGGGATCGGTGAGAACCAAACCGACGCGTGCCATGGAAGCAGGGTCCCAATTGCATTTAAAACTAGAACAAGAACTTCATACTGAGATTGATCTAGTGGATATTGAGAATTTCATTAGAAGTAATACTGCCGAGATTAGTGAGATGTATGACCTAATAGACCAAGATGGTATTTTTGACATGGAACCTGATGATAATTTGGCAATGGATTGGTCAGAAATGATTATTGAGAGATTGTTTTCTTTAGCTGTTAGTTCAGAATCAAGGGAGGTGATGTTGCATGGATATTTGAATCTTCAAAAAAAATCATTTGTTAGAGATGATGAAGAAATTAAGAATCCTTCAAGTGTGTTAGTTAATGGGATAGTGGATCAATTACAGTTGGAGAATCCCGAAAATAGTGATGATTTCACACTCTTTGAAGAAATTCAAAGTCATATTGAGAGTGAGTTCAACCATATTGATGGAATTCTGTTGGTTGATTTATCTTATTTCATTGATGACGCCAAAGATTTCGTTGAAAAGTATCCTGAATTCAGATTAAAATTCACCGATTTGAAAACAAGAATGGCCATGCTGATCCCAACTCAAAAATCGATTCTTGATAGTGCCAAATTCCAAACTTTTTATTACCGTCATCTTTATGAGTTGCTTAGTAAAGACACTAGTTTCACCTACCATTGTTTATTAGAGAATGCCAAAAGACGAGGGTTCGATGTGGATAAACCTTTGAGTGTTTTGACAACTTTCAGGATTTTACGCAGACATTATCATTTGTTCTATAAAGATTTCTTGAAATTGGCAGAGGGGAAGCCAATTGGATTTGCTCCCTTTGATAATGAACGGTTAAATAAAGACTATGAATTTAGCAAAATATTCGTGCTCAGTGATGAATTTGCCCAACAGCCAGTCCCAG
The DNA here is from genome assembly GCA_030557055.1 of Candida tetrigidarum. NCBI lineage: Eukaryota > Fungi > Ascomycota > Pichiomycetes > Serinales > Debaryomycetaceae > Candida > Candida tetrigidarum. The sequence continues at coordinate 2,557 of JAKTVF010000249.1, read as the reverse complement.
ATCATACTAAATTTATTGAAAAGTTACGTGAGTATGATTTACTACCATACGATGAACTATTATTGCCTTTGTTAAAAACATGGAAAACTCCACCAACGTTGAGGTATTTAGCAGCACGATCTGCTCAGTTTTACGGTATATTTGCCGGCACCTTGGGTGATACCACAACAGTCGAATATAGAAACTCACTCTCTGGAAGAATCATAGACACCAAAGTTTACGAATTCAATTCTGGTCAATTGCAAAGACAGATAAACCAGGCCAGTGATTTTTGGGATGGTAAAGTTGACGCAACGCCAACCGAAGATATTCTGAAGTGCAAATATTGTGATTTCAAAACAAAATGTATGATACCCCAGATTGCTACATTATCAGCATCAGATAACAGACTATTTGGACCAGAGATTAGGAAATTCTTAAATGATGTAAAACATCTTCAAAAGGATAGTTAAAACGTAGGAAAATAAAATCTTAACCCTTCTGCAAGATGTCTAGTATTGATATTTGGGATTCGTTTACCGAGTACACCTAAATGATGGCATGCAACCGGAGATATAGTCCCAGTTTATAAAGTTCTATTTCTTTTTTTCTACAGGGTATGTTTGTTCTATACGTGTATATATTTATTTTATATATTGTTTGTTGATTTCTTAATGTAGAAAGAAGAGAGATGTGAAGACAAAATTGAAAATTTTTTTTTCTTTTGTATATTCAGATCTTTTTGTTTGGTGTTGTTGTTTTGATATGTGGTAGCGCTAGTGTGAGGCTCGACTTCCGAAAAAAGACAATCAAAAAAATATTGTCGTCTAAACCCTAAAATTGAACCAGGAGTTTGCAACAAGAGGACGAATGGAATCCTATACACCGAGTCAAGAAGTAGAATATTATTAAGGATCGAATTCGCTAGTAAGGTTGGTCTTGTTGAGAATATGAAGTATAGGTTAAAAACTAGAATTTAGTCAAAAAATTGTACAAAATCAAGCACAAAATAATGTATCCACACAGTTTACTTTTAGTTTGAACAACATGACCGTAATATACACACATCTACCTTATTAGAACACAGGTTCTACAGAAAGTATCAACATTTCTGATTCTACAAGCACCGGATTGAATTGCAATTTTGATCCAGATTCAATGCCAAGGAAAAATACAACACAAGTAATAAAATAAATCCGTTAATTTTGTTTTTTTTTCTGTTTGATCCTGTATGTTTCAAAAACTAATAATCCATGAGCCCCACAAATCGACCCCCACCCCCACAAAATGTCAGGTGTTTCTCTAATAATTAGTACCATCGCAAGAAACGTTCGATTTTTTTTTGCCATATATACATTTATATACATAATTTCTTTTTTTTTTCTCTTAATTTAAAATATCCGAGTGGCACAATAACCACACTTTCATATATGCTTTAACACCCGGAATTGAAATATTCGTCAACGTGTCTACAAAAGAAATAAATAAATAATAAAAAAAAGAGAAACAAAAAGGAATGTAACGAGGTAAATTGCAACTAGATTTAGTTGGATTTCGGAGTTGAAACTGATTAGAAATCTCTCAGACATTTTTCAAGTTCCATTTAATGAACCATCCAACAATAATCGAGCCAGTTGCGGCGTTTGGTGAACGTAACAACATCCCTCAATTAATATTCTTGAAATACACTTTGCTATATATTTGGTAAACCAATACACATACACACACATACCCAAGTGATCGTAAGCATTGTCTTCAAGGGAGTGAATCCGTATTCTCCTTTTTTTTTATATTTGATTTGATGTATTTACGTGGGGTATCCATGGTAGGTCAAAAAAAAAAATAAATAATTACAAAAATTCAACAACGAAACCCACCCAAGAAACTCCGAAGATCAGGGGATAATAACCTTCCCCAACATTCGACTATTCCATGAATCGGATGAAATAGTCAAATGTGATTTGCTTATCCGTGACGCTCTGGAACAAACAGACAAACACACAAACAAAAAGGTGCGTGTGCATTGTACCATTACTACTATGTCGGGAATAAAGACACTTAAGCACGACAGTAAAATTCATAGATGAAAATTTTTTTTTCTGTTCGTTATTTTGTTTTTTCTGGCTCCGAAAAATCTGGGGAAAATTATTTCTACCCAATTGACCAATCAAAATGCAGAAAGTTTATTTGGATCAATTAAATTGATTTATTTATTTTTTTTGTCTTCTCATTAAAGTAATTTTTTTTTTTTCATACGAGATTACATTTTAAAAATTTATAGTTAAATTTTTATGGTACTTGAATACTACATTCATCAGGTTTAGGTTGTAGCTTATACAAGTATAATCTCCTTACATACATAGAATCGATGGGTTTAAAAATCTCATATTTATTTGTAAGTAAATGATGGCTGCTCTCTCTGACGTGAGTGTGCATTTTTTTTTCCCTTAAATAAAAAAAAAATATATATATTTTAGAAAAAAAAAAAACTCCGAGGATGAAACGAAAATTTTATAGTGTTTTGTAACCGAGTTTGAAATTTTGTGTTCACAAGTATGAGGTAATCCCACGACACAAA
>JAKTVF010000248.1:0-13896 GCA_030557055.1 Candida tetrigidarum | reverse complement strand
TTTTTTTTTTTTTTTTTTTTTTTTTTTTTTTTTTTTTTTTTTTTTTTTTTTTTTTTTTTTTTTTTTTTTTTTTTTTTTTTTTTTATACAGTAAATAATCATAACCTAGCAAAACTAACACCACCAGAAGCAAATGAAACAGAGAAAAAAAAAATCAGAGAATAAAAATTTTCATTCATCAGTTAACAAACTAACAAATAGCTGACAGATAGCTTATTGAATATCATAACACAGTTTACAAAATGTCAACAATACCATTTGTAGAAGATACACGTGGTCAAAAATGGAAGAGACAAAAGTACAAGGAATCAGATTTTCCAGACAAAAAGGAGTCATCGGTGCAGCCATCTAGAGAACAAACTCCAAACACAACAACTGCTTTGTCCTACGATGAAGTTACGGACGATTTGGATGAAATTATTGCATTGAGAGGTGAAGGGAGATATTTTGGAGTTACGGATCCTGATGATGATTCTGGTCTTTCAAGACAAACATTAGGTCCATTATGTGCAAATTGTCATAAACGTGGACACATGCGAGCCAAATGTAAGGTGGTTGTATGTCATAAATGTGGTGCTATGGATGACCATTATGAGAGTCATTGTCCAACCACGATTCTTTGTGCTAGATGTGGTGAAAAGGGGCACACAGCACTGGCATGTAAAAGTAAAGTTAGAAAAAGACAATACTGTCGTCAATGTGATTCTTTCAGACACGGAGATGAAAACTGTCCTAGTATATGGAGAAGTTATATAATCAAACCATCAAGTGCGGGAGAAGAAGTAAGTGACGTGTTACCAAGAATATTTTGTTATAACTGTGGATCCGAAGAGCATTATGGTGACGAGTGTGTTGAACATAGAGTTTCCAGAATACCCAACTTTGGCAGTGCGTTTAGTGGGAATAATTTGCCTAAACAGTATAGAGAATTGTATTTCCTACGATTAAGAGGTTCATCCAACAGGAATAATCATTCACATTTCCAAGGCTATGAAGACCAAGGATATGATTCACACTATTCCCAACCACCAACTTCAGGATTTGGTACCAGAGACTTTTCTAGAAACAACAACAACAACAACAATACTCAACCCGTAAAGTCAGGCGTACTACCAAATAGGAAGTTTGCTTTCCCAAAGGGACCATCCCAACAAAGTAGTAGTAGTAGTGGTGGTGGTGGCAGTCATAATAATGGTGGTAGTAATAATAATGGCGGTGGCGGTTTCCTCAAGGCTCTAAACGAAAAGACAAGAAATAAGAAAAGAAAATTAGATCCTAAACCCCTTTATACCAACCCAACAAGATCTGGGACAATAGTCAGAAATGGAAATAATAACGGAAAGGGATCTAATAATGTTAGTTCCTCCACAGGTGGCTCAAAACCAACGAGATCAGGATTTATCGCTGATAGAAAGGCACAGAATATAAAGAGAATGAAGTATTAAAGAAAGCTTGGTAGTGTAAATCAGATAATTTTTATAGATGAAATAGATATGTATAATTTATTAGTTATGTACTCGGCAATATACTCCCGGATCATAAATTGCCTTCCTTTTCTTGTTCTTTTTCTTTTTCCTGGTAAACGGAGATTTATCTATTCCATCAATGACCATTATTTTTTTTCTCTTTCCCTTATTTTTGTCTTCACATTCCGTTTTATTGCCATGCGCATCTGTGGAACAAAGAAAAGGAAAAAAAAAAAACTCCTAGGCAATTTTCTTGGCTCTTTTTTTTTTTTCCATTATAACTGTGGTGTTGTAACCAACTCAACAAATTGATTAATTTATAATCGTTGTGATTCATTACTCAGGTTGTTAGATAGAAAGCAATTTTTTTTTCTTCCTGTTGTTCTTTTCCTCCTGGTTTTAGACTTCAACAAAGGGTAACTATTCCACCACTTACTATTATCCCCGTCTTCTTCTTCGACTTGATGAGATTTCTCCACTTGAATACCTCAAATCACTCATAATGAATATTACCATAGCAGACTACTTCCATTACCCAACTAATAAGACAAAAGAGTCTAGTAAGGCTCGACGGTACGTGACTGCCAAATATGGGGATATTGCCACGTTACTACTATTACTTGTGATCATTTGTATCCCCATATACAACTATTTAGTTATTCATAACTTTCACCAACGTTTCAAATCAAATTTTATACGGTCATTCAACCTGAAGTTAGATCACTACATCCTGCATGAACACCATCCAAACTGTTGTACCGCTACTTGGAAAGATCGACTTCTTACCAATGTTGCACATGTGCTAAAGGGTATCGTGTTCAAAATCACTTTGCATTCGTCCGCCATGATACAGTTTGTGTTTTGGTCTGTATTTTTTGGCACACTTTCACTAGTTGACATTAACCACGGTGATTTGGTTTATCTAGCCAAGAGGTTAGGTCGACTTGCTGCCAACTGCATGCCAGCTATATTGTTTCTTACGTTAAGACCGAGTCCCTTGCCCAACACCTTGTACTTGACATTACTCCCAGTCCATAAATGGTTATCGAGGTTTATCGTACTCCAGAGTGTCATCCATACGGTGTTATACATTGGTTATTACGATAAGAAAAACTCCTTGAAGAAAATCTGGAAGTTGGATAATATTTATGGTTGGGTTGCGCTTGCAGGATTTTTGATAATCATCGTTACATCGTTATCGACAATGCGGAAACGTTGGTACAAATTGTTTTATTTTATGCATTACACTTGGACTTGGATCATTGTTATTTGTCTTCAGTTTCATGTTCGTCCACAACCTTATACTTTGTACACCATTGTCAATGTTTCCATATTGGTGGCTCAAATTGGATACAGGTTAAATTTGACAAGAGTTTCATACAAGGGGGAGATCAAAGTGGTAGATGTGTCGCCAAATTTATCAATGATAGAGATCCCAAATAATTTAATTCGTCAGCCAGCACATGCACCGGGGGCACATATCCGGTTGACAGACTACAGTTCGAATTTTATTGTAAGAGCGTTCAAACAAATCATACCCAACTACCATCCTTACACATTAGTATCTTTCCCCAACGACAAGTTGCAAAGGTTGATTATAAGGAAAAGCAACTTTAAATTATACAACAACCGAAGGTATTTGATTACTGGTAGTTACGATCCACATTTATTATTTATTCAATCACCATCTACACAGAAATTCGCATTGAGCAAGTTGAAAATCAATGCCAAACGTTTATTAATTGTTATTGGTGGATCTGCGATTTCATTTGCATTACCGATATTGAGAGTAATGAACTATCATGGTATACCAACTAAGATTGTTTGGGTTATTAAGGATTTCCGTGATGTACTTATCCTAAAATATTTTGACGGTTTTATTCATGGGGATGACTTTGAAATATTCATTACTGGAGAGACATTAATTAAAGATCAATCCAAGGTTCTTGATAGAAAGGTTAGTTATGCTTCAAATATTGGTAAAAAATCCCATTTGTCTAGTCATTTTGATCTAGAACGTGACGAAATGTCACCATTACTTGGTGAAGGTGACAAATTACAAATCACTTTGAACCTCGAGAATCTGGTAGAGAATGTTGATGTCAGTATTGACAGTTCCGACGACGAAGATAGTGATTCTGATTGTACTCACGGTGGTACACCATTACCACGATGTGGAGAAAACTTCACAGGTGCTGACGATATTCTGATAGATGGTTATGTTAGTGATGACAATAGCAATAGAGATGATGATGACAATGACGAAGAAGGTGAAGATGGAAATGTGGAGGTGAATGGGTGGTCAGAAGATGAATTTGAGGTCACCAATGATAACATCCAACAACCAAGTAATATACCAAAAGGCATTCCTCGTAAATCAAGTATCAACGAACCATTTATTCCTTATTATTTGCTGACATCATCACAACAAACCAAATCATGGGTACAACAATATAAAAGTTTGATCAAGAAGTTAAACTTGGAAAACAAGATTTACACCGGAAGACCAAAATTAAATTACAGATACTACAATTGGTGTACTAGTGAAGGTTTTACCCAATGTTCAGGGCCAGTTTTTGATGAAAACCATAACTTGGTGTGTTGTCGTGACTTGCCTCGAAACAGAGTTGTTCAAGAGGATGTCAATGCTGATAAGATTTGGGTTATCTCTGCTGGCCCTGCTCCATTGGTGCAAAATGTCAAATTATGGGCCAGTGAATATGGTTTGAAATTCCATGAAGAAGCTTTTTATGCGTAGTTTAAAGGTTTGTGTATTTCCATAATGAAAAATGAAAAAAATACAATGCTAAATTAAAGAATATATATATAGATATATCGTGACGTAATCGTTCATTAGTGCCTCCGTAGCCTCTCTATTTCGTATGCTTATGGAGTTCTTCGTCGAGGTATCTTGCCCGTTTGATTTCATCCTCAATTGCTGCCTGTTTGCTGATTTTGATTTTGGCACTATCAGTAGCAAATGCCACCCCTGCAACACCCCAACCAACGAACCACCATACTTTATAGACATTTCTAAAATATGCTTTGTTTAATCCATGGTTGTATTTATATGATAAGAAATATCCTGTCACCAATGCAAATAATGTTCCCTGGAGTAGACCTTTGCCTCCTGCTTGGTATAATTGTGTGGTGAATCTGTCACGTCTTTGTTGTTTGGATTCTGATAATAAGTTTTCTGATGTTGACTCTGCCATGGCAATATGAATAATTTTTCAAATGGGGATAAATATGTAAACTTTTAAAATCAAGGAGAAAATCACCCCTATAGATTCGTTTTTTTTTTTTTTTTTTTGCTTTTTTAACTCCTCCTGCAACTGTGGAGCTTATCTGGGGTTTGGAAATTCTATTTATTTCTTTCTTTCGTGTTCTTTTATCGTTCCATGTTCTGACGTAAGAAATTTACAAGACAATGAATAACCTCTTTAGAAATAACCAATCACGTAGAGATATTTTGTCTGCTATCTATTTTGGGGTGAAGCTTAATCAAATCATGATTGGATTTGTGAGCAATATTGTATATTACGGAGTTTGGAATTATTACACTCAAGGTAGATATTTTTCTTAATTTATTATTATTATTATTAGTCTTACAAATGAACCTTTCCTTGAAAAGTTCTATAAGTCAATTGTACCATATTAACAAAGAACATAAGGTATTGTAGTAGTAAAATTCACTAGCGGGGTTATATCCGTAGGATCAATAATTCAGTACCAAAGGTTAGGAAAAACGCAATGACGAAAGAAAAAATCAAACAAAAAAAAAAAAAAAAATTATACTGATCCTACTAACTTCCATAGACATCTTTCATCCCCTCCCCTGTTACGAACGACAATGTATACTCATAGACATTTCACCAGAGCTATGCGGTTCAAACCCGTCAACCTACTACAATTCACCCGTTCAGTGAAAACTTTAACTATGGACTGGAAACCAATGAAAGCCGTTCCAGGTAATTTACGAACCATTGTACACCAAGCCAAAATGCCACTTATCCGTCGATTTGTCTTGGGTTTAATGTTTGCTATGCCCATTATTACCTTTGGATTAGGGTGCTGGCAAGTCAAGAGATTGAACTGGAAAACTGAGTTAATTGCCAAATGTGAAAATAATCTTGCTGCCCCTGTCATCCCTGAACTACCACCAAATTTAGACCCTTCCGTGATTCCTGATTTTGAGTATCGTAGATTTAAATGTAAAGGACATTTTGATTATGACAATGAAATGTATTTGGGTCCAAGAATGAGAAATGGAGAACTCGGTTACCTTATCGTGACTCCATTTGTTAGACAGAATGGTGGTGATCCAATTTTGATTGAACGTGGTTGGATTCAAAAGAGTAAAGTCATCCCAGAGACCAGATCCAAAGGATATTTATCCCATTTGGCTTTCCCACAGGGTGAAATTGAAATCGAAGCTTTGTTTAGAATCATGCCTCTGAAATCAAGTATCCAATTTGACCACGAAGAAGGAACTAGACTTTTCCACGTCCCTGATATTCCTGCTATGGCTAAACAAAGTGGATCTTTACCAATTTATTGTCAAATGATTCATGATTTGCATGACCATGTCGAATGGAGAAAAGATGGAAATGATGAAACCAACAAGAAACCATCTTTATTAGGGAAGTTACTCTTCTCCAAGGGTGGTGATTCTGATGTAGAATTTATTGCCCATAACACTGGTAAAGATGATACTTTACAATACCAAGAATTCGAGTTTGCCAATGAAGGGGTCCCAATTGCAGCTAAACCAGTAATTAAACTTTCGAATAACCATTTACAGTATTTGATCACTTGGTTTGGGTTATCTGTTGGAAGCACGATATTGTTGATCTACTCAATTTGGAAGAGTAAACAGTTCTCCAGTGCAGATAAGATTATAGCTGCAAAGAGAAAAGACATGCAAAAGAAAGCGTAATTCCATTTAGTATTATTATTATTATTATTATAAGTATTCTGTATATAGATATTAGGCAGCGAAAGAAGGAAGTAAAGAAAGAAAGAGAATATATATATATATATATATCAATTTCTAAAACTGAGTAAACCAAACAACACTATAACCAACGACAAGTCCCCTAATATTATACCGAATAGTTCATAATAACCCAAGAACCTAGCTACTAATGGTTGGTAGGTACTCAATTGAGGTAATACCATTGAACCCATAGACATGACTTTCATTATAAGACTGTTTTTATTGGCAGCATGAAACAAACCAAGTTTATGGAACACTGAATAATAGGTTGCAATAATAAGCACTTCGCCAGTAGCAAACCAGGTGAAGAAATCTTTCACTGGGTAATCTTCATGAGATAAATCTCGAACGTATGCATAGTTCGATGCTTGGAAAGTAGGCACATTCAAATAATGATAGAAGAAATTAAACAACACAAATAAGAGTCTAACAACCAAGAATCTTGATTTCCATAATTTTTGTTGATAATTGTTATAAGCATGCAAGTCTTGTTGATATTTGTTTTCCGCTGGATCGTTGCTGAAAGGAGTTGTGTCTGCGTCACCCTGTGGAGCACCTGCTCCTTCAGTGAACATTTTCATCATTTGCGCAATTGGGTCATTTGGATCAACTTTCCCATCTGGACCTTGTTGTTGTTGTTGTTGTTGTTGAAGCATTTTCTTGAAAATATCATCGATATTTTCAGGTGCTCCTTCACCAACTGGTGGAGTTGGAGGAGGTGGGACAGCAATTTCTGAAATATCTTGAATATCCGGATCTTCATCATGAATTGCTGAGGTGGTAGGTTTGGGTTCATCTAATACAGATTTGACTTCAGATGCTTTGACTGATGAGCCTTGGGAAAGTATAGTATTCAATCTGCCGGTGGCTTGTCCTTTAGCCATTTTAGCTTGTCTTCTTTCTCTGAGTAACTTTTTCTTTTCTGCAGCTGAAAGTGCAGCTGGGGCTTCTGCCGAATCAGACATAATCAATGGAATGTATTGGTTCGTAGTTGTCTTCTTGTAAGTCGATAATGATCACGATGTTGATGAAAAAAAAGGCAAAAAAAAAAAAACCGAAAATAAAACAAAAAAATAATACAACGCAAAAAAAAATCAAGGAGAGAATTACAAAAACAAATCATTAGCTTGATTTATCTTTCCTTGTCATTATAGAAATGGACTCCACTAGTAATACACATAATGGTCAATATCAATTCAATAACACCCTGAATTCTTCAGAGCCACTTAATTACCAAGAGCAATTCCGAAGACAGCTCATTATGAATTCCCTCGAAAATAGAGATTATCTCATGGTGATTGCTTCTCAACAAAACAAATCAGTCGAACAAGTCAAATATGAACTTAAACTCCAACTCATATATGGCGGTTAACCTACATATCTATCTATTTACCTAAATGGGGGACGATTGGATATACTTCTGTTTCCTTTGGTTGTCTGTTGAGCTGGTTTTCTCACACTGCCATGCCCATAATTTGTGGTATTTGAAATATTATCAAACAATCCACGTATATACCTAGGTGGTTGATTAAGATTCGGACCCATGTTTGGATTTGTCAGATATTGTTGTTGTCTATTTGCTCTTCCTGGTTGAGGTATTTTCGACACCTGTTGGCTATGTCTTATTCTGCTAGCCACAGATCGTCTATCATTTGTTATATTAGACAATGTGCTTTCATTCAGACTTGGTTTAAAATTAACCGTTCGTACTGGTCTTGGAGTTCTTGATTTTCTATTTGTGGTGGTAGTTGTATTAGTAGTAGTAGTAGCAGCAGCAGCAGAAGGCTGTGTTGGTTTTTGTTTAGCTTTTTCAGATAAACTCTCCTTCAATCTATTATTTAATGCTTGTGCATCCTCCACGCGTTTCTTCAACATCTTTATACGTTCTTTCTGTTCTCTCTTAGCAACTAGACTCTCCCATTCTACCCGGCTCGGGCATCCAGGGAAATCCACACACCACATGGTCATGGATAACCCGTATAGAAAACTAGCAAACGATTCATTGAATTGATTTGATAAATTGTCATGTATATGGCACAAATCATGCATACTGTTATCTAATGTTTCCATTGATTGTGCGATGTCAGTGAATTTCTCGACAATCTCAGCAGAATCCATCGGTAGATTGTCTGCATCTATTGGGAAATGTTGCACTTTAGGTGATAAACTAGGTAAATGTATTCCTGAAGATCTGTGCAGGTGACGTCTGTTCCCATGTAGTTGTCTTCTATCTGTTCTTGGAGTGGTTGGTTTGGATGATGACATAATTTGAAATTGTATTTGATTCGTATGATGAAGAAGAAGGCAGTTTGTATTTGAGAGATCTAGATTTTTGTATTTGTTTCTGTATTTGTTTTTGTTTTGTTTTGATTTTTTTTTTCCCCTACTATTTTTTTGGTTCATAATATATTCAATTTTTCGGCGCCAGTACACGACCACTATAAATCTGTAAAAAATTATACAACTTATTTATCATCTTCACCAATGATTTGTTCCCAAGTCTTGCCTTCCTTTCTTAATTCTTGAGCTAATTCGTCTCTAATTTTAGCAACTAAACCAGGGCCTTTATATGCAAATGCAGTATATAATTCAATAAATGTAGCACCAGCTTTACCAAATTCTAACGCGTCTTTACCATTAGAGATACCACCACAACCAATCAATACCAAATCAGAATCCTTAGTGTATTTTCTTAATGTTCTTAATGCTTGCAAGGAGTATGGTTTCAATGGTTTTCCTGATAAACCACCGGTTTCATTAATCAATTTTTGGTCAGTGGTTAACAATTTGTCAGCTGGTCTTTGAATGGTAGTGTTAGAGATGATAATACCATCGACTTTAGCTTCTTTAGCAGAGTTGGCAATGGATTCGATTTCAGGTTCAGTTAAATCAGGAGCAACTTTGACCAAGACAGGTGGTTTCTCTCCTAATAAATTGTTACCCAAAGCGTTTCTCTCTTTAACCACAGTGGACAACAAGTTGGTCAATTTAGCTTCACTTTGTAAGTCTCTTAAACCAGGGGTATTTGGAGAAGAGACATTGATAACCAAAACATCAGCATATGGTCCTAATCTTTCCACACCTTTAACGAAATCATTAACTTCGTCACCAAATTTGTTCTTACCCAAGTTAATACCTAACATTTTACCTTTTTGGAAAGCGTTTGATTCAACGTGTTCACTGCCAGAATGGCTCCTTTGGAATTGACCAAGCAATTTGTTAAAACGTAATTTCAAAGTTGCCAATACGTTAAAATGTCCGGTTGAGTTAAACCCATATCTGTTAATGACAGCTTCATCTTTGGGTAATCTGAAAAATCTTGGTTGTGGGTTACCAGGTTGTGGTTCCGGAGTAACTGAACCGACCTCAACATAAGAAAACCCGGAATTGAATAATGAGTCAATGGCTTCAGCATCTTTATCCAAACCTGCAGCTAACCCTATTGGGTTCTTCAAATTGTGGCCAAACACTTTAACTCCCAAAACATCACTTTGGTCATTCTTACCTTCATCTAATAATCTTGGGGCAATGCCATATTTCATGAGGAAAACACCCAATTTATGACCTTGTTCTGCATCAGTGAATGTTCTAATCCATGGACACAAGACATATTCATGGATAGCTGATCTGGAATCAAGTAAATAATAACCACCAACCGCGGCCACAGCAACACCAGTAATCAAAAAGATAGGAGCTGGTATGAAACTTGATTTTAATGGTTGTTTTGTGGAGGTTCTAAATCCTTTAGAGCATGATGAAAATCGTAACTGTTTGAATGCCCCTTGACGAAACATATTGCAATTCAAAAAAAAAAAAAACAGGAATGAAAGCAACTGGGACTTTTTCTTTTTATAATTCTAAATCAAGTGAGAAATAGAAACCCCTTTTGAAATGTATCTGTAGGTGTTTTTTTTTGTTTTATCAACTGATGTCTTGCAAAAAGCGAAGAAAAAAAAAAAATCAAAACCAAACCAAACTGATTTGATGAATCTGGTGCAAGCTTTCTACAAATTTTTGTGTCGTGCATCGTCTTGAATTCGACTTTCGTGTGGGCATCAATAATTAATTTTTTTTTTTCTTCATCTCTCTCTCTCTCTTCTAACAAAGTTTATCCCATCTCATCTTAAGCTTCGCTTGATATTATTCCACTTTACCCAACCAACTAGCCAACCACTCAAATACATATATATAACGGATAATGCCACCTTCTAACAAATACTCTTCGAAGGAGAGAATAGGGACCTCAAAGTATGAAAGAGGGAATCCATACAAGAAGAACAAGAAACAAACCAAGGATAAAAAATTAAACTCAAAATTGCAAAGAATAGATAGACAATACAAAGAAGCTCTTCAGTCAGCTGCAGGAACTGACTTGTTATTACAAGAAGAACAAGGGTTCTTGGAAGCTGAAAATGATATGGAAAAAACCTTCAAATTCAAACAAGATGAAATAGTCGATGCAGTTGATGCAAGTACTGCAAACAAAAAATTTGACTTGAAATTAACTGAGTTTGGACCCTACACTCTTGATTATTCTCGTAATGGACGTGATTTATTGTTAGGAGGTACTAAAGGTCATGTTGCCTCTATGGATTGGAGAAAGGGGCAATTAAACTGTGAATTGCATCTTAATGAAACAGTGCATGCGGTGAAATATTTGCACAATGATCAATATTTTGCAGTAGCTCAGAAGAAATACACCTTTATTTATGATCATCAAGGAACGGAATTGCATAGATTGAACCAACATATTGAAGCCACATTATTGGATTTCTTACCATACCATTTCCTTTTGGTCACTGCAGGTCATACTGGGTTTTTAAAATACCATGATGTATCAACTGGTCAACTAGTCAGCGAACTAAGAACAAAGATGGGTCCAACACAAGCCATGAAACATAATCCTTGGAATGCTGTCATGTGTTTGGGCCATGGAAATGGTACTGTTAGTATGTGGGCACCTAATATGCCTGACCCCTTAGTCAAGTTACAAGTGGCCAGGGGTCCTATTCGAGATTTGGCCATCGATAGAGAAGGTAAATATATGGCAGTTGCTGCTGCCGATAAATCTATTAAAATTTGGGACATAAGGAAATTTAAAGAAGTTGACCATTACTACTCCCAAACCCCAGCTACATCCTTGGATATTTCCGATACCGGTTTACTTTCGGTTGGATGGGGACCACATGTTACTGTGTGGAAAGATTTATTCAAAGGTAAACACGTTTCTGAACCATACATGAATCATTTAATACCGGGATCCAAAATCAAAAAGGCTAAATTTGTCCCATTCGAGGATATTTTAGGTGTTGGCCATGAAGAAGGTTTCAGCAGTATAATCGTTCCTGGTGCTGGTGAAGCCAATTATGATGCTCTCGAATTGAATCCATATGAATCAGCTAAACAAAGACAAGAACAAGAAGTCAGATCCTTACTTAACAAATTACCTTCTGATACTATTGCTCTTGATCCAAATGTTATTGGTACGGTTGATAAACGTGCTAGTGCAATCAGATTACAGCCTGGTCAAATCAATGAGTTAGGTAAAGAAGAGGAAGAAAAGGGTAAGACAGAAATCAAGCCTGATGTTAAAGGTAAAAACTCAGGGTTGAGAAGACATTTAAGAAAACAAAGACAGAATGTGATAGACCAAAGAAAATTAAGAATTGAAAAGAATTTGAAATTAGAGAAAGAAGCAAGAGACAGAAAACATAAATCAGCCCAAGGCATACCCGAAGAAAAAGACTTGTTGGGTCCTGCATTATCTAGATTTAAATAAAATGTAAACTAGTTAGTTAGTTATTCATTTCTTTAGCTAATTTATAAATCAAGTTTTCAAATATAGAATTTTCCCAATTTAATGTATCCCATTCCTCTTCATCAATGTAGTAACAACTAGCACTGCCTCCTCCCTCATCGTTGACACTTTTACTTTCTGAATAATCATAATCGGAGTTGGTTTCTGCATGAAACGTAGTATTCTCTCTCAATCCAGGATACTTGTTCTTCTTTCTCTTCGCCATGGATGTGGATATGACTGTTTCCTTGAATTGATTAATGGAATGCTTATCAGTTTCCGTTAGGAATTCCACATATGATAAACCATTGGTGGATAATCTTGAAGTAGATGTACCGATTCTAAACAATATCTGAGAAATTCTCTTTAACTCAAAACAATCTTGGAATATAATCAACTGGTATAAATTCAAATGTGGTAAAGTGTTTAAATCGACTTTGGCACGTAAATGTGAATCCAACAATTCATCCAAGATATGAATTTGTTTCATGGTGTATTCATGAATATGTAAAATAGTGGTACCGGTAACTTCATGACTATCGAGGAACCATTTATCATTTTGCAATGCTTCGAAATCTTCTCTTAGAAATAAAACTTTGAAGATCTTGTATAATGTAACTGGCTGTATAAAATCTTGAACTGTTGTTTCTGGTGCGATTGGGGATTTGGGGAATTCTGATAACCAATGGATTATTGCAACGGCAAATGCTTCAATCTTTTCCCGTTCATCAACTGTCTGTAATGATGACATGTTGTCTATGTGTGGTGGTTATAGAACTCTTTGTTTCTGTTTTTGATTTTTTATTTTTTTTTTGCAACCAGGATCAATTCCAACATAACATTTACAATCTACAAACTACAATCCTTTTTCTATTTGATTACTAAATTTATTTTTCTTTTTTTTAGATCATTTTATATAAATATACGTAACGAAAAAAAAACATACTATAAAAAATATAAATAACGTTTCCAGAACATTCCTGCTTATAATCTTTCACCTGGCAAGGATCTACCAATGGTGGTGATGTCATCGTAAATCAAAGTAGTAACGAAGTCAGAGTATTTTTCACCAAGAGCTTCTGGAGCAAAGTATTCAAAGGCTTTCTTGAATTTGTTACCTGGTTTAGCATTCTTGACCAATTTGGCGTATTCTTCATCCAACAATTGTTTGACGTATTCCTTGGTGATAACTTTACCGGTGTCGGTCTTAGCACCGTGGGTGACCCATTGCCAGATTTGGGTTCTTGAGACTTCAGCGGTGGCAGCATCTTCCATCAAGTAGTTGATTGGGACACAACCAACGTTTCTCAACCAAGCTTCAATGTAAGAAATACCAATGATAATGTTAGCTCTAATACCTTGTTCAGTGATCTTAGCACCTGGAACAAATGGACTCAACAAATCTCTTTGGGTGATTGGCTTGAATGGTTCCTTTGGTGGCAAGGAGATTTGGTTTGGTCCCTTCATGTGTTCGTTGAAAACTTTCAAGACAACTGGAACCAAAGCTGGGTGAGCAACCCAACAAGAGTCACAACCAAGAGAAACTTCTCTCAATTTATCCTTGGTAACGTTTTCCAAAGCAGCTCTGTTTCTGGCTTCATCATCCTTGATTGGAATTTGAGCAGCCATACCACC
>JAKTVF010000247.1:0-11454 GCA_030557055.1 Candida tetrigidarum | reverse complement strand
CACGTTACAATCCGTGACACCACTACATACTACCCCCCTGTCTGTGTAACACTGGGAAACTCATCTATAATGTGTGTGTTTGTGTGTGTGTGTAAGACTAACCAATAATCTTAACAGTAAAAACCCAATAAAAAAAAAAAAGATATCTTGAAATTTTTCAACCTTTCTTTTTTTTTTTTATTGGGTTTTTACTGTTAAGATTATTGGTTAGTCTTACACACACACACAAACACACACATTATAGATGAGTTTCCCAGTGTTACCTATTGTTTCCTCACCTGAGGACAAGAGTACTATTGAAGAATTCTCTTTAGTCGGACAAATTATTTTCCCATTTGAAAACATCACTGCTTCCAAACATTTTATCCACCAATTTCCTAATGATTTAGATATTTTTGTCGATGCAACTGATAAGGCAAGTTTGGATCAGGTTATTGAATTGTTGAATGTCGGTGTTCAAAAAGTTTTTGTCAATGTTGGTCAATTTAATGAAGCTACTGAAGCTGGTTTACCAAGTTCTAGATTCGTTGTATTTATCAACAAGGAATCCCCTTCTGAGAAATTGATCGCATCCCAAGCTTCATTCGTGGTTTCAAAACCATTTGCCAAAGATGAATTAAAAAAATTCGATAACCATGAAAACAGAACTATCTATATCAAGTCTAAACTCACACAAGGTGAAGCCAACGAGTTAGCCCTGAACTATACTCCTGTTGTTCCATCTGAAGAATTGACTACCAAAAGAGAAGAAAGTGGCAAGATTTCTATCTCTTCCATGTTTGTGAGTACATTGACTACCGACAGACCAGATGGGTTATACACTACATTGATCACTACTCCATCCCCGTCATACACTGCTTTGGGTATTGTGTATTCCTCAAAGGATTCAGTTATTGCTGCAATTGAAGAAAAAGTTGGCGTTTATCAATCACGCAAACGTAGAGACGAATTATGGTATAAAGGTAAAACCAGTGGTGCTACTCAAAAATTGGTCAAATTATCTAGGGATTGTGATTCAGATGTGATTCAGTTTATGGTTGAACCTAGAGCCGGTTATGGCTTCTGTCACCGTGAGGAAAGTTTCACTTGTTTTGGTGACAAGCTCGCGGATGCTCCAGCTAGAGGATTACCAAAATTGGACAGTACATTGCAAGATAGATTCAAGAATGCACCAGAAGGTTCTTATACCAAACGTTTGTTTAATGACGAGAAGTTATTGATTGCTAAATTGAAAGAAGAGTTGGATGAATTGATTGAGGCTGACTCCAAGGAAGAAGTTGCATGGGAATGTGCTGATTTGTTATATTTTGCCATGGTATGGTGTGTTAAAAATGGTGTATCCTTAGCTGATGTTGAAAAGAATTTGGATATCAAATCTTTGAAGGTTTCCAGAAGAAAAGGTGATGCCAAACCACAATACCAAGAAAAGCAACAAAAAGCACAAGCACAAGCACAACCGCAACCACAACCAGTTAATCCAGAATATAAATTGGAAGTTGTCAAAGTTGGTGATTCTGCTGGTGTTAAACGTGCCATGAGTAGACCAGTGCAAAAAACTTCTGATATTATGAAGTTGGTGCTCCCGATCATTGAAAAAGTGAAATCTGATGGTGACAAAGCATTAATCGAATTGACTGCTAAATTTGATGGTGTTCAATTAGATGCACCAGTTTTGAAAGCACCTTTCCCTGCTGAATTAATGAACATAACCGACGAAATGAAGGAAGCCATTGATTTGTCTATCAAGAATATAGAAAAATTCCATGCTGCTCAATTACCAAAGGAAGAAGTCATGACTGTTGAAACATGTGCCGGTGTCCGCTGTTCCAGATTTGCTAAACCAATTGAGAATGTTGGTTTATATGTTCCAGGTGGTACTGCTGTCTTGCCTTCAACTGCTATGATGTTGGGTGTCCCAGCTAAAGTTGCTGGCTGTAAAAACATAATCTTTGCTTCCCCACCATCTCGTTCCACTGGTAAATTGACTCCTGAAGTTGTGTATGTAGCACACAAATTGGGTGCTAAATGTATTGTTATGGCGGGAGGTGCACAAGCTGTCACTGCCATGGCATACGGTACTGAAAGTGTGATAAAATGTGATAAAATCTTGGGTCCAGGTAACCAATTTGTCACTGCTGCTAAAATGTATGTGCAAAACGACACCCAAGCCTTATGCTCCATTGATATGCCTGCTGGTCCTTCTGAAGTTTTGGTGATTGCTGATTCAAATGCAGATGCCGATTTCGTTGCCAGTGATTTGCTTTCACAAGCTGAGCATGGTGTTGATTCACAAGTCATTCTTATTGGTGTTGGATTGAGCGATAAGAAATTAGCCGAGTTCCAAGCTGCTGTGAAAAAGCAAGCTGAAATATTACCTAGAAAAGACATTGTTGCCAAGTCTTTAGCTCATTCTTACATTTTATTGTCAGATTCTTACGAGGAAGCATTCAAATTATCCAACGAATATGCTCCTGAACATTTAATCTTACAAATCGATAATGCATCTTCGTATGTACCAGACTACGTTGAAAATGCTGGGTCTGTGTTTGTTGGTGCTTTATCTCCTGAATCATGTGGTGATTATTCCAGTGGTACTAACCACACCTTGCCAACCTATGGTTATGCAAGACAATACTCAGGTGTTAACACCGCAACCTTCCAAAAATTCATCACCTCACAGGATGTTAGCAAAGAAGGGCTTAAGAGTATAGGTAAAGCAGTTATGACCTTAGCTGCAGTAGAAGGATTAGAAGCTCATAGAAGAGCTGTTGAAGTTAGAATGGAAAAACTTGGATTGATATAATAGTGTATATATATAGCAAATGAATAGATATTTTATGTTTTTGAAAGTAAATCCGGACGTTAAGTGTCCGGCGGTATGTATTGGTTATATATTTGTGAGCGTGGTACGGGGAGCCGCTTTTATTCCGTATTGCTGCAAGTATGTGCCGCACGTGAGGTCAGCATGCATTATTAACGGAACAATTAATTTTTTTTAGGTTTCTTCAAATAATACACAATAAATCTATGAGAGCAAAAAAAAAAAAAAATTATCCAAACACAAGAACGAGTGCTAGCTCAAACTGATCAAACAACAAAAGAAACCACCAACAAACGAAGAATAATATCGCGTATTCTGATTAGTCCATACGACCTCCTTTTTAAAGTTTCTTAGCTGTTTAATCTTTTGTTTTTTTCAACAAGAAGATTATTTTGTCGATAGAAACTAAAATATATTATCATGGAAATAGATTTAACGGGGAGCGACAATAGTTTAGCACGCGTATTGCGACCTGATAGCAATAATGTGGCGGCTACAAATAATGATCCCTCTCTTGTACAAACTATCCTGAAAGATGGTATTAATGGACATGTTTCAAATAATAGTGGACAAGGCGAAAGTTTGCCGAAACTCGTTTCTGATAGACAAACAATTTCAAGTATAAATCATCAACAAGCACCAGTGAAAAAACGACGCCTAGAATCATTACACAGTAAATCGTCTTTCCCCACTCCTTGGAATCGTAATGTTGTTAATGAATCTTCTCCAACAAGCTCACTTTCGCAGACACCTGAAATCCAAACACTGCCAGAAGTGATTTCCTTGACATCATCCTCAGATGAAGGAGAAGAAGACGACAACAAGAGCTTCAGTGGAGCTGAAGTAGAAGGTGATGATGACGATGATGATGATGACGATGATATAGAGGTGCTAGATGAAAACGAGGCTGCTAAACTATCATGGAAGAATACATCTTTTGGAAAAGAGTTCATGTCAAATTCATCTGGCAATGTACAAATCGGAAGTTCTGCCAATCATCAATCCAAACTACCATATCATGCTCGCGTTCACAATGATTTCACATATCCTAGGAACACGAAAATCGAACTTGTCAATGGTGTTGATGGTGATGCATCCATTTTGTTACAACGACGTCATCAACAACATCAACAACAACCAATGTCGTATACTATTCCTGGATCATTCAATACAAATACTTACGAACACCCTAAAAGTGAACCAGATGATAACGATGATGTGCAAATAATAAGTTCAAGAGTTGTACCTGCAAATTCAGGTAATCCCTTATACAACGTACCAGTACCAGTTCCACAGGTTGGAAATATGGATGTAAACGAGGAAAGGAAACAAGAGCTCATAAGAAGAGAAAACACCAAAAGACAAGAACTTTCTCAATGGGAACAACAGAAACAGAAAGTTTCCCATGAAATATCTGTTGCCCAGTCGTTTTATGATAAGTACAACGAACATGTGAAGCAGTTAGGAGACTCTCTAAGTCAGGCAATATTTCTTGGGAACCATACCGATGCTGCACGATACAGAGCTCAGATAAAAACATTCAAAGACAATTTGAATATCTCCAAGAACAAGATAAATAAAGGTCAAGAAATTCTCATGAAACTTGAACAAGCAACCAAACTAGTCAAACAAGAGTTGTCAATGATTTCAAACGAAGAACGTCAATTGGGACACGCAATGAATGCGGCTTTCAACCCTTACGAAGCGCAGATTTTCAACGATACTCTAAGAAGAGTGGCAGGGCCAGCAGTTGAAGACGCGGACTTAAAGAATTTGATTGATAATATCAGACCAGATGAAGATTTGGAAGATGGATTAGAACAAACACCTCCTGAATTAAGTGTTAGTTTATTGAAGCATCAGAAAATTGGTCTTGCCTGGATGAAGCGTATGGAAGCTTCCAAATCCAAGGGGGGAATTCTTGCTGATGATATGGGTTTAGGTAAAACCATTCAAACTTTATCCTTAATGTTGGCCAATAAATCTGAAGATGAAAAATGTAAGACCAACCTTATTATTGCACCAGTGTCACTTTTGCACCAATGGGCTGCTGAGATTGAATCAAAGACTAAACCAAACGTATACCTAAGTGTTGGTATTTACCATTCAGACCAACGGAAGAAGATGCGGTCTTTTGAACATATGAGACAGTATGATGTTGTTTTGGTTTCATATACGATGTTGTCGCTGGAATGGAAGAAACATTTCCATGAAGAGCTCAAAGCTAATCAAAATGAAAATAGGACGTTCATGCCAGATTCACATACTGGTGGTAAGTCGTATAAGTCACCGTTCTTTGCCAAGAATTCCAGTTTCCATCGTATTATCTTAGATGAAGCTCAACATATCAAGAACAAGCTTGCACTTTCCTCCAGAGCAGTGACATATTTAAAGACTAAACATAGATTCTGTTTAACGGGTACACCTATGCAAAACAACATAGGAGAGCTTTATCCGATTATAAGGTTTTTGAAAATCCAACCATATTGCGTTGAAGAAAAATTTAGAAGTGATATTGTGATGCCGCTAAAGAGTAAGACTGATATGTATGATGAGTACGATATCAAGAGGAGTATGAAGAAATTAAGAGCTTTACTAAATGCCATCCTTCTCCGTCGAACCAAAGATTCCTTAATAGATGGTCAACCGATCTTAAATTTACCCGAAAAACATGTCACATCCGATTATGTTACACTTGAAAGTGAAGAGTTGGCATACTATCAAAGTATTGAAGAAGGTGTTCAAAAAGTGGCTCGAAAAATGTTGGCTTCAAATATTAGAAGCGGTGGTGTGTTGACGATGTTGTTAAGATTAAGACAAGCTTGTTGTCATTCATATTTGGTTGAAATTGGTCAATACAAATCTAAGATGAAGCGAGACGATGAAGCTTCTGGCAAGTTAAACATTAATAGCGACGAGATGTTAACCAATACACTCAATATCAAACCACACACCAAACAGAAAGTGCTAGAAATGAGTGAAGCATTAGGTTCAACTAGCCTTGTTCAAGTTGAAGAAGATACCATTACTTGTCCAGTTTGTTTTGATGCTCTCGACTTTGAGTCTCCGATTTTGATATTTGGTGAATGTGGTCACATGGTTTGTAAATCGTGTGGACCTGGTTTTTTCGAAGAAGGTGATGCCGAAGATAATCTGCGGAACAGAAGTAGTGAATGTTTGGATTGCAAGAAACGAGTCATGGAGAAGAATTTACTCGAGTATATACTATTCCAAAAGGTTCATATTGAGGGATTGGATTCTTCTCAACTTCGTCAGTTTTGTTATGATTATTATCAATCAAAGGCAAAAACCAATCAATTATTGATTAGAGAATTTGTAAAAAGAGACGAAGGATTTGAACCTTCTGCAAAGATCCTGAAATGTGTTGAATTGATTCAAGAAATCACCGCAGCTAAACCTAATGAAAAAGTGATTGTTTTCTCTCAGTTTACCACTTTGTTTGATTTGCTTAGATTAGTGTTGCTCAATCAAGGTATTGATTTCCTAAGATACGATGGTACTATGAGTATGGAAAACAAGAATAGTGTCATCAAAGAGTTTTACAAATCCGATAAAAAAGTGTTGTTGCTTTCATTACGTTCTGGTAATGCTGGTTTAACTTTAACTTGTGCCAATCATGTTATTATCATGGATCCATTCTGGAACCCTTTTGTGGAAGAACAAGCTATGGGTAGAGCGCATCGTATTGGACAGAGTCGTGAAGTGTTTGTTCATAGAGTGTTGATTGAAGGTACCGTCGAGAGCCGTATTATAGAATTACAAGATCATAAGAAGGAATTGATTGGTGAAGCTCTTGATGAAGGACAGATGAAATCCATCTCACAGTTGGATAGAAGAGAGCTTGGTTTCTTATTCGGTTTGAACAGTTTAACTACTGAATAGTAACTATACTATAAGGATTTTCTTTTACTTTGTATGTGTATGTGTATGTATATATACTTATACAATGTTATTAGTTCATCTATGTTTAATTTTTACTTTTGATAAATTACGTAACCAATCCGATTCTGAAATGAGGTTGTTTGATGATACCAACTCCAGTAATATTATTGGTTCAAAATCCAAACGGAAATTCGATAATGATCGACAAAGATAAATCAATTGTAATATCAAACCATCAATTGAACTTGCCAAATCTATATCTGATTCATACGAATTGTCATTTTTTTGCTGAGACTTTATATCTGGTAAATGAGTTTTAAACTCTTGACACAATACCCCAACTAAACTTCTTATAAACTGGTTGATCAACACCACTTGTTGGTTGTTTTTGAAAATGATATGATATATCGATAATGAACTAAAGATAAACTCACGATATATTTCAATAAATCTCTTTAAATATGTCAACTTGTTAAACTTAATCAATGGTTTCAAACTGGCTACTTCATTAATAATAAACTTGTATCTTGAATTCAAAAAAATCTTGATCAATACCAAATCGGTATTTGTATTATCATCAAATAATTTACTTAAAATTTGGAATATTTTCAAAATATGATTTTGCTTCAAATTAGTGTTTAATAGTTTGATTAACCCTTTAATCATTACTTTCAATTCATGATCGATTTTTTTATTGATCTGTTTAAATAGGGTGATTTTCGGATACCTAATGATTAAACTTTGGATATATATGGAAATCTCTAAACTTTCTTGATAATTCCCCTGTAATATGCATAGTTTACACAATGTTGGTAATTCTAAAATATCCAACACTGAATCAATCTTTTGTAAGATGGTGTTGTTGATTGTTATGTTTGATTTCACGTTGAATTGGGATACAATGGGATCAACCTTGAGATCGTTACCTAACATTTTCAATAAATTATCGGAATATTGTTGGTACTCGTGGTTTACTTGATGCTTGATAAATTGTAAATCATTACTTATGTCAATGATCAAATCTCTATTAGTGTTTGTTATTGATGACAACTTGGTGTTTATTTGATATTGTGACAGGTCTAATTCAGCTATTTCTTCAGTTAATGTTTTTTTGGGAGTGCTGGAATTCTCATCCGTAGATGTAGAAGGGGTGGTTGACGTGGTGAATGGATCGGTGGATAATAAATCATCGTTTATTAGCAAATCTTGGAGGTACTTTTCAGCATCCTGATAAAACTCTGGGTTTTGGTTCAACAATTGAACATATTCTCCATCTAATCCCTCTTTCAAGGAATCTAAAAGTAACAGTGACATGTGTGTTGTAGTGGTCGTTGTTGTGATTGGAGTTCTATGAATTGAGTGAGTTGTATTTTCGTAATTGTTAGTGAAAAAAAAATACACGTTGGCATGATTACACGACCCACCAACTAAATTATTGTTTAGGATGAACAAAACCTCTCTTTTTGTTTTTTTGCTGTAATTATTTATCAGTGAACATAAAATTTAAAAAAAAGAAAACTAGCACCGTTTCGATTGCCAACTTCAATTCCAACTTCATCTACATCACTCCATCCAAAAACATGGAAGGACTTTATTTTAATATTGATTACGGGTACATTGAAGGTGTGGTTAGAGGATACAAAAGTGGACTCTTAACCACCAACCAATATGTTAATTTAACTCAATGTGACAACTTAGATGATTTGAAATTACAATTATCATCAACGGATTATGGTAACTTTTTGGCCAATTATTCAGGTCCATTAAGTACCAGTGTCATTCAGGACAATTTAACCAAAAAATTATTTCAACAATACCAATATATTCAAAGTCAATCGAGTGGTAAATTAACCAAATTCATGGATTTCATAAACTACGGCTACATGATTGATAATGTTATTTTGATGATAACTGGTACTTTACATGAAAGAGATAAGCTGGAAATCTTAAGAAAATGTAATCCATTGGGTTGGTTTGATACTTTACCTACATTATCCATTGCCACTGATATTGAAAGTTTATATCTGACGGTGTTGATAGATACACCTTTGGCACCATTTTTCAAGAACTGTGTCAGTGCTGATGACTTGGACGATTTAAACATTGAAATTATTAGAAATAGATTGTACAAAAACTACTTGGAAGCATTTGTTGAATGGTGTGATCAAAACTTGGATGGTCCAGATAAAGAAATCATGGAAAGATTATTGACCTTAGAAGCTGATAAGAGAGTCATTAATATTACTTTGAATTCCTTGAATAACCCAGACTTGTCTCCAGAAGATAAATTGTCGTTGTTCCCAAATTATGGTAAATTGTATCCATCCTATCATTTGGAATTATCTCAAGTTGATGATGCCGAACAATTGAAAGCAATCGTGGAACTTGTTGGTGAATACAAAGATGTGTTTAGTGAAACCAACGAAAACTTGAAGAGTTTAGGAGATTGGTTCTATTTCTTGGAAATGCAATTGTGCAGAAACGCCTTCACTCAACAGTTCACTTTATCTACCGTTTATGCCTGGTTGAAATCAAAAGAACAAGAAATTAGAAACATTACCTGGATTGCTGAATGTATTGCTCAAAACCAAAAGAATAGAATCGAAAGTTATATCGCCGTTTATTAAACGAAATCAATCAAAAAAATAAAATAAAAATAAAAATAAAAATTGTGTTTTAGTATAATTCTTTCCAGTATCTACTGTAATTTTTCTATAAAAATAGAGGAACCTCTACTGCTCCACCAACATTTCTTACTTCCTCTGTTCGTTTCCTCTTTTTCGATATACTAGGCTGTGGTTTATCGGTGGTTTCTATAGTAGACGGTACTTCTACATACCGGGACTTTTTAAACGAATTTATTAGTGGTTCCATAGATGCAGATTCCAAAGCGGTTGTTGTGGTTGTAGGTAGTAGGTTAGGGTATGTTTGTTTCTGTAACACGTGTTGTTGTTGTTGCTGCTGTACTTGTCTGGAATGCAAGGTATCTTCAAGTTCTTTTTCTTCTTGTCTATCGTTCAAAATCCATCCTACCATGTATTCCTCATGATCTAGTTCCATCATATTTATCGTGATCAATGTCCCGGAATATTTGGTTAACGGTAGATTTTTGCTCAACAATTGGATTGAGAAACAACCATTCAAATCTTTTAGGATCTTACATTTCGAGCTTAGTTTGACCGACTTGAAGACTTTGTAAAACATGCCAAAATCAAAATGCAGAATAACATAATTCTTCTCGGGATCATTGATTTCTATTTTTTCAAGTACACTTTTATCGTTGGGGAAAATCAACTTTGATGTTCCTATTGGACCATCACTTATAAAATTCAACGTGTTTTCTGCAACATATATAAACAACTTCTCGGTATTAATTTGATTCAAATCTTGCAACAAATTTGTCAATACATCACATCTCACCATTAATTCCAAACAAATTTCTGCATAATTAATAAATAGATTATCATCACTGCCAGCATCTCCATCATCAATAACATATGTATAAAACTCTAATTTTTCAGACATATAACTATCTTCAAATTCAATAATCAAGGGTGATCCATCTCCATGGTAGCTAATGTGGCAGGTTACAGACTTTTCGTACTTCAAAGTGTTGACAACAGACACGAAACATTCCGTAATGAGATTGAGATCAACCGCAAGCGTGATTTCGATATCATCTGGTTGGTCGTCAGCATTGGTCGATGATATATTGTACATGTTGAATAACGAAGGGTCTATGTTGACGTGCACGTTGAAAGTGTGATTATGGTTGGAGTAAACTGTAATCCCCGTTGCTTTGATCTTAATGATGGCTTGGCTGTTAATGCTAATCAAACTTTGAAACACCTCAGCCAAGTGGGTGATTTGTTTCGTGGATGCTGAAAATGAAACTGATGACAGGTTGTCTTCATCATCTGATTCACGGACAAAGAGAGACATTGCATCCGGTTGTTAAATGTATAAAAAAAAATGTGGTTGTAATAGATATTTCTTATAACGCGTCAGGTTTTTTTTTTTTTTGGAGTTTTTGTTTGGAGATGTTTGATCTCTAGAAAAAAATCGTTATCTTCCTAATCAGAGGACAAGCAATAGAGGTTGTATGATGGATGTGTTGATTAGACTTATATCAGCAACTAGTCTTGATTATTAACAATAAAACATCGCTTTTGTATATTCCATTTATCTAAACTGTCATGGTTTGGTAAATACAGGAAACGTTAAAGTCACGTGACAGTGTCGTATCTATATCATCTCCTTATAACTCCGAAAAACCCCCCACATCGTTGACACCAAAGTACATGATGGATACTAAACACTATCAGGTCACATCAGTAATAATTACCCTCCAAATTTAATGCCGTAGTGTAAGGCAAACGGACCCGATGAAATACTGACAATTAGCTTTCTTTGTGGACAACAATATATTGAAGTTAATTTTAGTCCCGGGAGGATTGTAAACCATGCCAAGAAAAATAATACCAAAATACAACTAATTCATGTGTGAATGTTGTAATGAAACGTATTATCACGATATATTAGCAAACCAACAACAGAACCTATACAAATCATGGAGTCCACTGAAAATACTATTAGTGATGCTACGGTTGGTGCAAGATAACGCAAAGTGTGATAACAATAATAATAATAAGAATAATAATAAAAAATATCACAAAAAAAAAGAAGAGAGAAATAATAATATGCAACCAATTCTTGTCGTAATTGCCAAG